>CAIGRF010112579.1:14631-37564 GCA_903798235.1 Fraxinus ornus | reverse complement strand
GGTCTTGGATCCAATCATGGATCCTTCATGACTATTTGTAAATAAATAACAAAGGGCACAATATCTGCTCCATCGTGCTTCTTCCGTCGTTCAAAACTAAAACCTAGCCGAGCTTCCATTTTCGACCTGCAAATTCCATTCAATGCCTTTTTCCCTTCACTCTCTTCCCTTCGAACCCTCAATTCCATTTCTTCCCAAACTACCCCTCAAACCCTATAAATATCCCCACTCTATCCTCTCCTTCTCCTCCCATTTCTCCTCTCACCGGTCATTCTCCCAATTCACATCGGAACAAGCCATTTCTCGAAGCGGTAGCCAACGCCGGCACCGAAGAGAAGTCGCTCCCAGCCGTTAGGACCTATGAGAACGACTTGGCTCAGCTCACCCTCGTTGGCTCCGTCGACTTCCAGCAGGTGCTCACTGCCGCTGCCGCTATGGTGGAGAAGCCGCCGATGAGCATATCTCTGCTGGCATGCCTGCTATGGTTGTCGAGACTGTCTTTTCCGGGCATGGTGACGAGCATAGTACTGTCTCTACAAGACTGGTTAGTGTTAAAGATGAATTTACTGGAAGATTAATAATTGTCTTTTTGTAGTTAATTCAGTATATTGCTAGTCGTTGAAGTATGAAAATTGTTGTTCTCTCTCTCTCTTTGAATTCCTTTAAATGATTGTTCAAATTTAACAAATTGAACAGAGAAAATCGATGAAGTTGATTGGATCAATAATGTTTAGGACATTTCTTACATTGTATCGCGTTCTATTATAAAATTAATCCTTCAGTCAATGCTGTAAAAAAAAAAGCTTAAAGGCACTACGCAGCTTTATCTTTGTGTTTTGTGTTGCTGGGTGAATGATTTATGGAAGAGATTGCTGTGGTTGATTGACTACATCTTAGAACACGCACAGCAATTTTCTGTGTTCTGCTCTGCTTACTGTGGGACTGATTCGTTTGTTATGAATATTTTTACCCTATTTTTGGAAATCGAATATTTCAATGCGTCTCTTCTTGTAACCAAAATACCATGAAAAAATTTCAAAAGTCTTTCTCCTTTCTTAGCCTTCGTCGATATGTGTAGATTCACTTCTTTTCCAGATTTCATTGAGCTGCTTTGAACATGGACAAACTATATATGATGTTGCTTTAGAAAAAAATGTGACTATTTTTTATTGATGTGTGTATCTAATTTTAATTATTAATTTCTTCTATTGCCGCATATCCTTTCTATTAGTTTTCTTTTATTCATTATCATATTTCTGATATTTTTTTTTTAATTTTTGTTGTTTTTATTTTTTTTTTTTTTTAAAAAGGCGAACAAACGTAGCCTACATTTTCATAGGACCCTATATTTGAAGTTGACATAAATCCCTAAAATATCAGCGGCCTGAGAAAGCACCTTGACCAACTTCCATATTAAAGCAATTCAATTAATTGAGAGGATTATTTTAGTTTCAAAGACTTTTTCCACGTCACCTAAATGAAAAATCGTGATCTTCAATTCTTTTAGGAAAAATTGCATCTGGGATCCTTGCCCTTTTCAAAATGTGGAACGAGTCTCCAATCTTCAGATTTTGGCAGCTCTACCCCCACACATTCGAGAAATTATGCAGTCGAATGACCTTTAGACATATTCATTAGATGTGAGTTGTGACATATATAGTGCACATGTCCAAGTCGATGGCCTTTGGATGTATTCATTAGATGTGAATTGTGGCATGTATTATGCACAATTTTCACAAGACAAAAAGAGTACTTATTTTCTAAAACATTTGGGTTGCGTGGTTGTGGGTGGCGGCGGCAACAATTGTGTGATTGCATTGGGGTGGTTCTATTTCATTGGGTAGTGATTGATGGGTGCTCGGGAAGCTGGAAAACATTCTCTCTTCTTTTCTAATTCTTCCTTTTTCCTTTTTGTTTGTTCTTTTTAATTGTTTGACATGAGAAAAGGTGGAGAGAAAACTTTGCCCTTCTAAAAATGGTCAAGTTCAATTCATGAACTGGTGAATATTTGGATAGTTACTATCCAAACGTCTCTCAACTGCTAATTTTTTCGAAAGTCTGAGATGACATTACTAAAATTTGGAGGTTGGATAATGTATATTTTGAAAAGGTTAGGAACCCTAATTGTAATTTTCTCATTCTTTTATCACCATCTCCTCCCAAATTGCATCCTTTTAGTTTTACTTACCCCGCCCCGCCCTGCCCTGCCCTTGTTCTAGCCTTTTAGAGATGGATGCAAGGATGAAGATAGTAGAGGTAGATAGAGTCGATGATGAGATAACTACAACAATATTAAGCCAATTGAGGGTGGAATTGAAAAAATTAAAGACAACAGTCGAATATTTAGGGCCAAAAAATCTAGAAATCTTAATAATTTTTAAACTAGACAGTGGGTATAGAAAAGAACACAAGTACAACATATTTTTGGACAATCGTATTTGACAAGTCTATGCTATGGTGAGAAAGTGAAACTTTTCTATTGGTATGGTCTTCTGGGCGAATAAGTTCGTAAGATTCTCGTTTTTATACTTATTTTTAATTACACATTTTTAATAAAATAATATTTTCCATCTTGTCAATAATTTTTCCTTCTTTTTCAACCACACATTTTTCATCAATACATTCTTTCAAAATAACGTGGCTGAAATACACCATAACGGATAAACTTTGGACTTTTTTGAAAAGTATTAAAGGAATTTTAAAACAATTCACCTTGAAGAAGTGTCTTCTTCCATTCCCCTATTTTACAGTCCTAAAGTTTCACATACACTCGCTCATCCAGAACCCTACAATACAATCCCACAACAATGTTACTCCAACCCACAACCTCAAAACCCCCTCTTTACCTTGGCAGCCACCAAAATCATGTCTACTCAAATTCATTCCCTTCTGGGTTTCATCAGAATTCAACTTTTCCTCTTAAACAAGCTGTTGTTTTCACTAATAAAACTCATAAAAATCCAGTCTTTATTACATGTTCTTCCATTTCACACGTCCACAGCTATGGAACGGTTGACTATGAGAAGAGGCCTGCGTTGACTTGGAATGCTATATACAAGAGAATATCCATGATGGAGAATCCACATACGGGTTCTGCTTCTGTGTTGAATCAGGTGGAAGATGAGGGCAAAAATATTACCAAATGGGAGCTTTGTCGAGTGGTTAAGGAGCTCAGGAAGTTTAGGCGTTACAAATATGCTCTTGAGGTAAATTTAATATGGAAAATCCCACTAAAGTTTCTGTTTGATTGTTAGTATTGATATCGTGGCTTTTGTTGTGATTTCTGAAGGAAAGAAGAACCCAAAAAAGTCATTTAGTAGTAACACGTGGCTCTTGGGGCCAATAAAAACAACACATTTTAAGTTCGAATCTTTGGTTGTAAATTGATGGTCTTCGGTGAACGATAAAAGAAGAACCCCTTGGAAGTTTTAAGTCTTCAATACTAGTTCAATAATTTATATATTGGTGGGTATTTACTAAATTTTCCAGCATTCTATTTAGTTACTGAATTATGTCCTTGGTCTTTATGAACATATGTGTTTCTTGTCATGGTTGGTGCAATTTGGTAGTAAAGAAAATGTTGAATATGGAATGACAAATTTGGAATTTTATCCGAGTTTGATTGTGTTGACTCTTAGTTCAGAATTATGGCCTCCTATTTTAATCTTGGAGTATAGTTAAATATCTTAGATTGCTTGTGAGCATCATCTCGAGTTTGGAGTGAAAAAGATTTGTTATTCGGACCTTGGCTCATATGGTAGTCTTTGACTGAAGGGGATTTATTATGAAGTATATATTGAGAAGTAGGACTTTAAGTCTCAGATTTTCTTGTTCTTGATTGTCAAGGGATACAACACATTAGTTAGGCTTTAAAATTCAGTGGGCATCTTCTTTGTTGTCTTAAAGTAGTAATATAGAGTCGAGAAAGTGCTTCGGTATTTTGTATGTGTTTGGTTATGGAATTTTATACTGTTAGATCAAATATCTGTGTGATATGTGTACAGTGTTTTGTATCTTGAAGAAAGATCTAAGATTGTTTCAGATTTATTTTATGATGATCTTTTAATTTTGAGTCATAAATCCTTTTTCTTTCCATTTTTACCACAACATATAGCCCCTATTTGAGAACAGATTTAGTAAAAAGTGATTTTTTTGGAAGAATGTGTGGTTAAAAAGAGGGAATTTTTTTTGAAGTTGATGTGCAAAATTATTCTATTGGAAGAATGTGTGGTTGAAAATGAGTTTGTAGAAAAATGAGTTCTAAAGAATGGGGCTCAAATAGAAGCCTATTTTGGTTAATGGATTGGCTTCTTGGCAACTGAACTGTAAGAACTAAGTTTCGGGTCTTCCTAAGGACACGATTACTAGCATATTTAGCTAAGCTTATAAAAGCACCTTTGTTTTGACATCATCATCTCACACACTGTCTAAAAATGATGCTTTTTAAGCACCCCTTTTAAGCTTAGCCTAACATGTTGTATATGATATATAGTGCTCCCAATTGGTTAAATTTACTGCACTCCTCTTAGACTCTTAGTGCTCTTTTCCTCTCTCTATATTGGTCAAACTATATTACACCTTCACCATAGAATGATGTACTCACTATTTAACTGACCTCACCTAAGGCTTTTATAAAACACCTCGAATCCCGCCCCTTTAGTGCCATTTGTGAGGCTTATATCTCGACCTAGTGAGGCTTATGCCACAAGGCTAAGCCTCAAAACGACTTAGTTTTTACCCGTTTGTCTTGTATTTTCCGGACGCTCTATTATTAGCCTTAGTTTTCCGTCTATTTTGTTTTCTTTTAACAATTTATTTTATGTATATTTGCATGCTAAACTCTTAGTTTTATTAGTTTGTTATATTATGGATTTTTTAAGATGGTGAATGATTTATTATGAGCATATTTTTGTACTTTTATTTTCTTTTGAATTATTTATTAGTTTATCTGGAGGCTTACACCACTGGATGTGGGCTTATATGATTTGCGAACGTGAGTTGCTGGAGAGAGAAAGTTAAGGCTCAAGCTACATGTGTTGGGTGATTTAGTCAAAGTAGAGTCTCTATTTAGTCTAATGGTACTTGAGCACATAATTTTTAAATTATTAAACAACATTTAAGAATGCTCTATATATTTTCAATCTAAATTAGACTACGGATGAAGAATTAAATTAGATTTCAAGGAAGAATGTCACAACAGAAATGCGATATAAGAGAAAATATGTCCTTACTGTCTTCGTGAATTATGCTTATGACTTACTCTTCGGCCACCATAATATAATATTTTTTTACCTTGTGTTGGAGAGTCATACACATATTCCATGCCCTGTTTTGTTAGTCATGTGGGATATGGTTACGACTTGGTAGTTTAAAAGTTAGATCGACAAAAAACTGAAATACCTGGAACAATACTTAGCCTATGTTTGACTCATATTTATAAACACTTTGTCATTTTTTATCTACATATTTCTGAGGAACCACTAATACTATCCGCTTGTCCCCCACTCATTTCTATTTATTTATAATACAAACCACTTATAAATACTTCCCAAAAATGCTTTTAGTTATGATTTATGGATCTTTCATTTTAATGTTAGATGTTGAATAAATATAAAACTTGGACTTGTACCCATCTGAAACCCATACTTGAGTCTAATACCCTAATTTGTATATGAGAAATAGTTAAGAGGTCTTGCACTTATATAGGCTGTAGCCAATCATTCATTAGAATATAATGCACCTTCGAGTTTGAGTGTACAAGTGCTGTGGTTTATTATACAAACTTCTTGAGAAGAGAGGGTGATCTTATTGTTCGATGTCAATCCGAAAAGGAAGAGCATGTTAAGAAAATAGAGGGAGAATATATATCAGCTCTATGCGTTTGATATATCTATGCATGTATAATTCTGTTTCTTTATTCTTTTGTTTGTTGGATGCAATGATGTTTTAAGCAATCTCAAATGGCTCATGCACAAACACACACTCACAGCCATACATATTAATGTTATTTTATTAGAGATGTTGATGTCGAATGGAATGAGACAACTAAAAAACTGAGGATATGATGAGAAATAGGG
This sequence comes from Fraxinus ornus, assembly GCA_903798235.1. Lineage (NCBI taxonomy): Eukaryota > Viridiplantae > Streptophyta > Magnoliopsida > Lamiales > Oleaceae > Fraxinus > Fraxinus ornus. The sequence goes on along the minus strand of CAIGRF010112579.1, from coordinate 31,487 downwards.
AAATAATAGGCTGCAAAAATATATAAACTAAGTGAACGATAGAGCATTACAATCATTCAATGGAAGGAACACTCTTAGAGGCCTTAGACATCACTGCTATGGCTGGCTTGCCTTACAAACCTGATCGCAAATTTAGTAGCTGAAAATATCCTTCTTTGTTTTCTATCTCGAAATAGAAGCTTACAATCAGATTTGTAGGATTTTAGGGCTATCAAATACATCCTCTTGATGTTTAATACTTTTGTAATTGGTTGATCAGATTTTTATTTCAATTCCAGTTACTGAGTCTTTTCTACCGCTGCTTCCCTTTTCTTATCTTTCCATTTGATTACCACGAACCTCCTGTATACTCTACAGGTGTACGAATGGATGAATAACAGAGGAGAGAAATATAGAATAACCTCCAGTGACACTGCTATTCAGCTGGATCTGATTGCCAAGGTGCATGGCATTTCAAATGCTGAAGAATACTTCACGAAGTTGCCAGATGCCTTGAAGGATAAAAGAATATATGGTGCTCTTTTGAATGCATATGTGCGTGCTGGGATAAGGGAAAAGGCTGAATCCTTAATTGGTAAAATGAGAAATAGAGGCTATGCTAGTCATGCGCTTCCATTCAATGTGATGATGACACTTTATATGAACCTCAAAGATTATGAAAGAGTAGAGTCACTAATATCGGAGATGATGGAGAAAAACATATCATTAGATATTTATTCCTACAACATTTGGTTATCATCTCGTGGCTCTCAAGGATCTTTGGAAAAACTGGAACAAGCATTTGAACAAATGCAACTCGACACCACCATCAATCCCAATTGGACTACCTTCAGCACGATGGCTACCATGTACATTAAATTGGGGCAGTTGGAAAAAGCGGAAGACTGTTTGAAGAAGATTGAGACTAGAATTACGGGTCGAGATCGAATCCCCTATCATTATCTCATGAGTCTCTATGGTGGTCTTGGTATCAAAGAGGAGGTGCATCGGGTATGGAACATTTACAAAGCTACATTTACCACTATTCCAAATTTGAGCTATCATGCTGTGATTTCGTCTCTGATTAGATTGGATGACATTGAGGGGGCTGAAAAGATCTATGATGAATGGCTTTCGGTGAAATCAGTTTATGACCCCAGAATAGGAAATCTCCTATTGAGTTCTTATGTCAGGAAAGGTCTTTCTGAAAAAGCCAAGATATTCTTTGATCAAATGATTGAAGCAGGAGGAAAACCAAGTTGTGTAACATGGGAGATTCTTTCAGAACATCACATCAAATCCAGGAGGATTTCTGATGCTGTGTCTTGCTTAAAGAATGCTGTTTCAGCTGGAGGTTCAAAGGGCTGGAAACCTAAACCCGTAAATGTCTCATCCATTCTCAAGATCTCCGATCAAGAAGCTGATATGGCAATTAAGGATGACTTACTGGAAGTCTTGAAGCAAGTTGGGGGTCTTGATGATGAAGTTTATATGTCGTACATTCCCCTATCTAATGGGACATATACAGGCAGTGATTCAGCATTAGAGGATGGTCGAAATGATAGTGATGATATTAATGATGGAGCTAATGTACTTCTCAGTCAATTCCAGGAAAGCTTGTGAGAAGTGTTTCACCACTCTTGTACAGAGGCAATAGTTGCTTTACTAAGAGTGGATATTTGCTATCCTCTTTTGAGATGGTACATAAATCTATTTTTGCATAGTTATAGGTTTATATTAATGTGAGAAGCTTTATTTGTTTAGCCCCTCCAACAAACTTCTATTGATAATTCTTGAAAATGCTGAATCCAATGCTTTGAATGATATGAGAAGTGTTTTTATAAATATAAATCCAATTCTGGATGATCCGGTACTTTTCTTGCTTCGTCTGGCTGATGCCGAATAAGATTGAGAGGGTTTTGGAATTACTACAATACTAATAAATCTTTGATACAATTGCATACGAAATGGAAAGAAAATTGCATGGGCTGTATTTGAGGCTCCATAGGTTGCTGATCTCTGGAATTGTGACGACATCCTAGTCCTCATCAAATGAGACGTTCTAAGTTTTGCTTTAATGGCATATTTGGTTGTATTGTTATCCTATTGTCATTGAAGAGTTAGATTTTTCAGACATGGAGTATTAGTGAATAAAATTGTCTTCAAGAGCTCCAAATCTATGGTTAAAGATGTTTGATGGTGTTATCAGTTCTTGTCTCTCTGAAATTTTATTCACTTTAGTAGTTGTTTCGCGCGGAAAGTCGAGCCTCGCTAACAATTAAGAGATGGTTCACACGATTATGTAAGGAACAGACCTCTTGAGACAAAGTTCCAAAAATGGGTGCTTTATTGATGAAGATTTACAATCGCCGAGAAGCGAAATGCCTCCAAGGAGTGCAAGCACACAGAACAATTGAACGTTAAGTTTGATGAAAGTAAAGGAAATGAAAATTACTTCTCTGTTCGAGAGTGTTTGATTTGGGGTCCTCTCTTCTATGCCTTATATTCTCTTTTATACTCCTCTGATAGTTGTTGTTGTGGAACCGTCTGAAACTACTGATCGTTTTATAACTACCCACGTCTTTTACCATGACTGACTTGTCGTGGTACTACTGTCATTAATTGTACCTTTGAACTGCTTTTAACCGAGATTTACTAGATCATATGACATGATGAGAGTGCCCCTTAACTGCCTTAGTAACCGTCGCTTAAGATAATAGTTTACATAGAATCTGGGCATTTCGCAGTCTTGGACGATGATAGCTCTGTCGCCCTGAATATATATAAAGTGTTGTGTTCGCCCAGAGCTTGGGCGTTTTGTATACTTGGGCGATGATGGATTTCCGCTACATGCCTCCGTCTTGGGCCTTTTACATGATCTTACCTGGGCCTGTCCCTTCGAATATCCTAATTGGGCTTCACTTCTAGGGCCATTTAATTGGGCCTCATTTTTATACGTCAATAGTGGCAATAGTGGGCTTTTATGTAATGGGAACCTCTCTCAAAGAGCCGGTACTTGCGACGTTGGCTTCTCTTCCATCATGTGACCAACTTCCTTGATCTTCCGGCAGCTTCAAAAATATAATAGTTCATTTCTGAATATTTGGTAGCCTAAAAGGCTATTTCGGATAGCCTGACAGTATGTGTTGCATGCGGAACTTCCTTGCTGGAAATTAAATAAACTCTAAGATGCAAAGTATTTTTATGGTCATAGATACTTTATAGTCCATCATATTTAAATTTGGTGTTGATGTCAAAATCTTAAGAGGACCCGTTGGATCGATGACTATTGCGTAGTCTACATAAAGATCAAACTTCAAATTACTCAAGCCACTACTCTTTTATCTTTCAGCGATCGAGCAGCCTCATGTTTGCTGAGTAGAGAGGACAATCTTTACAAGTTGTTCACTGTTAAAAATACCTATGGTTAAAATTGCACTTATGCATTCAATCATACTTTTGCTAACCAAAAACTTTAAAAATTCAAGGTGGAGAATGTGAGGGTGGAAAGGCATTCAATCTCCTTCAACATACAAATCAATTAACTTCAAGAAAATCCAATAAACTTATTTTTCGATAAATAATTACTTCTTTAATGCACAACAAACTGAATGAGGAAAAAAAAGAGACGGACCCATATAAATGAATGTATACCCAATTCAACCATTAGTCTCATAAATCCTTACTACCTATTCTTGTTTAAAATTATAGCCAAACACTCATATATCCATTAAAACCATCAGTATATACAAAAAGTAAAAAAGAATGAATCAAAGAGCAACAAACTTCCTAAATCTAACAATTGATCACAGGGTGTCAATCCTACCAAAAAATCAATGCGAAAGGACCTGAAAGATGGTTAAGATATAATAACAAAATATTAGAGAAGCCCACATTTTTTACAAAATTCACACAAAATATTAGTAACAATAGAAAATTAATGAAACCTTCATACCTGAGGATAGACAATTGAGAAATTGGTTCTTTAAATGTTCTGTTCACGGTGGTCGTTAACGGTGGAAGTTGTTTGTGGCGAAGTTGCTAAAGGTGGTGGTACTGTTCCAATGGAAAAATAATTACACACTATTTGGTGCACATTATTTTTGAGAGAATGCATTTTTTTGGTTGATGTGATGGAGAATATGTGGTTAAAAAAGAAGGAAAAATTATTGTTATGATGGAAAATATTATTTTATTGAAGAATATGTGGTTGAAAATGAGTAGAAAAATGAGAATGAAAACAATAATGTGGAACAAACAGGGGCATATTCTCTGTTCGAGAGTGTTTGATTTGGGGTCCTCTCTTCTATGCCTTCTTTTCTCTTTTATACTCCTCTGATAGTTGTTGTGGAACCGCCTGAAACTACTGATCGTTTTATAACTACCCACGTCTTTTACCATGACTGACTTGTCGTGGTACTACTGTCATTAATTGTACCTTTGAACTGCTTTTAACCGAGATTTACTAGATCATAAGACATGATGAGAGTGCCCCTTAACTGCCTTAGTAACCGTCGCTTAAGATAATAGTTTACATAGAATCTGGGCGTTTCGCAGTCTTGGACGATGATAGCTCCGTCGCCCTGAATATATATAAAGTGTTGTGTTCGCCCAGAGCTTGGACGTTTTGTATACTTGGGCGATGATGGGTCTCCGCTACATGCCTCCGTCTTGGGCCTTTTACATGATCTTACCTGGGTCTGTCCCTTCGAATCTCCTAATTGGGCTTCATTCCTAGGGTCATTTAATTGGGCCTCATTTTTATGCGTCAATAGTGGCAATAGTGGGCTTTTATGTAATGGGAACCTCTCTCAATGAGCCGGTACTTGCGACGCTGGCTTCTCTTCCATCATGTGACCAACTTCCTTGATCTTCCGGCAGCTTCAAAAATATAATAGTTCATTTCTGAATATTAGGTAGCCTAATAGGCTATTTCGGATAGCCTGACAGTATGTGTTGCATGCGGAACTTCCTTGCTGGAAATTAAATAAACTCTAAGATGCAAAGTATTTTTATTGTCATAGATACTTTATAGTCCATCATATTTAAATTTGGTGTTGATGTCAAAATCTTAAGAGGACCCTTTGGATCGATGACTATTGCGTAGTCTACATAAAGATCAAACTTCAAATTACTCAAGCCACTACTCTTTTATCTTTCAGCGATCGAGCAGCCTCACGTTTGCTGAGTAGAGAGGACAATCTTTTGAGAATTAAAAACTATAATTCTATTTTACCGAGAGCAATCAGTCAGCACAAAAATTTAACGACACAAATTTATAATGTTCGATCTGTGCATTGATTCCATGGAGTGGCAATAAAGCTCCACAACTTAACAGATCCACTATCTTTATAATTCATAATTGAAGTGTGTGACATGCATCTAGAAAACAAAAATTGTTGTAGCATGCAGCACTGGTTCTTTTGTGTGTTTCTCATGATCTCTTCAATCTTAACATGTACAAAAAATATGAACAGCTTAGACAAGTTCTTTAGGACATGTTTTTGCTTTTGTTTCACACTAATTACAACAAACCATGCTTGCAGCTTGTCAATTTTATTTGTTTCCCATTTTTTTACTAGATTTCTTTTTGAACTTATTGAAATGTATTTTTTTTCCCCGACTCACGCATGCAAACACACTTTTTAACTGCCAAGTCAATGCAATAAACGGTGTTTAAATGCGACTTATTATGTTGCACTACTCGTGATCATGAAATATTTACGGCCGGTGATAGATTTTTTCAGTAAATATTATAAATTACACAATGAGAGTATATGTCCAAAAAATCTGTTAAAATGTTTTGTGTCACACATAATTGAGATTTTCATTAAAAATTGTTATATATTTGCTTATTATGAACTCATAATTCCTACAAACCAATTGCATCCTGCTGTATAATCAGTGACTACAGAACCCCATAAATTAAACCTTAAAATTGAGTTGGCATAAATAATTTAATATGTGCACTCAAGAAGTGAAAACAATCCTAATTTATGTTAATTCTATTTCTTTTAGCTTCTTTTACTTTCTTGATTTTCTTTCTTTTAGTTCTATATTGTATAAAAGTATTGTCAATATTGTCGAAGACTTGAACGTTACAACAAAATAAGAGAAATAAACGTGTTCGTGTATAATTCTCGTGATATCAAAAACTAATCCACAAGTGTCTATTTAAGCCGAACCCTTCTAATAAACGTGAGTGACAACTCTTGCTATATCGAAAGATTACTCCTGAAGTAATCTTAAACTTTAATAAACGTGAATGTACAATTCTCGTGATACAAGGAATCTACTCCAAAAAGTGTCCACTCAAGCCAAATTGAAATTGAAATATAAGATACATAAATCAGTCTATCTAGGCATTATTAAAAATTTGAATTGATTTGGCAACAAATCTAGTCACTGATCTCAACATGCACACCAGACAACTCACAAATATGATGCCCCTTTTGGAACTCTATTTGGCAACATCATTATATCATGGCTGGAAAAAAAGAGCAGCAAATCATGTAATAATGCATTGATGTTGCCAAACAAATGCTAGGCCTAATACTAATTATGCATATTATATATAAAAAAAAAAAAGGTGGGATCCACAACTCACATTCACTATTTAACATGTAGTCACATGATTAGTATATGCTACTCGCACTTCCTCTTGTTTATCACTTTAATAGCAAAAGAATAAGTAATCAAGATTTCAAGTCCTTGATAATCAATTATTTTCCACTTTTTACAGCTTAAGTTCAAATTAAAGAATTGTAAATTCTAACCAAGTCCCAAAAATTTGAGTCAAAAGAGCACTAAAACACCCTTAGTGGAATATGGAGAATGGACAGCTGACCAGAGTTTGCATTGAAGCACTCTAAACTTTTTGAACTAGATTGCACTTTCCCTAAAGATTTAGAAAAAAAAAAAACTGTATTGAAGAGTTTTTCCTTAACGGCTTAAACTTTTAAATGAGTAATTCAATTTGTATCAAGCAAATTATAAATATTCTAAATTCAAGTCTCGTTATCGTTCATTTATAAAACTGTAGATATGTCAAGTGTTAGGTGAAAATAATGACCTCGACTTGCACTGAAGGGCAATTAAATTTAAATGGTGTAATAGTGGGAATATTCCAAATCCGACAAGACATCCCATGTTCCAAATACCCCAAAACTTAAAATTACTTTTCCAAACTAAATGACCACTTTAGATACAGGTTGTTAGACATATACATGCACAAAAAGTAAAAAAGATGTGCCTTATATGTTCCAACATGACAAGCTACAACACATTCATCACTCTTCCAAGATTCAAACAAAAGATGGCTGACTTCGAAAGCCTAACAGAAATTCCTAAATTCATCACCTTCCTCTCTTCTCTCCTTCAACATGTAGCAGAGTCGAACGACGTAAGCCAGAGCCTCCAATCCCGAAAACTCTCAATCTTCCATGGCCTAACCAGGCCCAGTATTTCCATTCAGAGCTATATGGAAAGAATTTTCAAGTATGCAAACTGTAGCCCCTCTTGCTACGTTGTTGCCTATGTTTATCTTGATCGGTTTACGCAGCGCCAACCTACTCTTCCAATCAATTCTTTCACTGTTCATCGGCTGCTAATCACTAGTGTCATGGTTGCTGTAAAATTCATGGATGATGTGTAAGTTTCCTACCCCACACCCCCAAAAAAAAAGGTTATTGCTTTGTTTATTTTTGAATATTGGATCGATTCCTGAATTATGAATCATGGGTTGATTTTTCCAAAGACTTCTGAATTCTCCAAAAGTTAATAAAATACAAGACTTTGGATTTCTCTAATTAGTAGAGATTTATGATTAAGCTTTTTTGCTTTAACTTACTTTCTTGATCCTGCCAATAACATTAATTAGGTCAAGATAAGAAATCCACTTTTCTCTTTATTTCCTTTTTGTATAATATATTTTGGTGCTCAAAGAGAGCCACTCATTTTATTGGCTTTTAAGGGTCTTTATCTAATATTCATATATGAATGTTACAATCTTAACATCTAAACTTTTTAGATATATTATAATGAATACTAAATTGGACCATAATTCTAAAACTTTTAGTTGAATATATTCCAAAAGTTTTGTATAGAATGAGATTCTAGTGGAACTTTACCTTTTTATGTATGGACTTGAAAAATACAGGTATTACAATAATGCTTGCTATGCTAATGTTGGAGGAATCAGCACAACTGAGATGAACTTTCTTGAAGTGGATTTTTTATTTGGATTGGGATTCCACTTGAATGTGACTCCCACCACTTTTTACAAATATTGTTCTTACTTAGAGAAAGAAATGATGATGCTTCAGCCACAGATAAATATGTCAGAATCCTCCTTATATATGGGAATTTCTTCAAAGCTTCACTTATCTTTCAATGAAGATGAATCATCCCATCATCAACAACAGCAACTTGCTGTTTGAGATCAATGCATTTNTCCCATCATCAACAACAGCAACTTGCTGTTTGAGATCAATGCATTTGTTGTTGAAGGTAGTTAAGATAATTTGACCTATGAAACAGCCAATTAAAAATTATGATTGTATTCGACACTATAACATATTTGGTACGAAGTATTAGCAACAAATATCTGAAGTTTCTTTGTGTTATATGGATGATTCGAGCCACGAGGACCATGATTGGGAATTGTTTGACGAAGAGGTGAAATTGAATCAACTTAACAAAGGGACTGCTATTCGAAATCTCAACGAAACACTATATTTCTTATCTCATGTAAGCTTTCCGTGAAAGACGGGACAATACATCGTATTAGAATTTTACTTTTTTATTCTTTTTTTATTTTTTTAAATATCATCGGATGTTTTGTTGTGTCCATCTTACCAAACCAATCATATTGTTTCTAGAAATTTTGATCATAGGTCATTACAGTCCTGTATGTCCTAAACTAATTTTTTAATGCATCAATTACACTTGGGTTTAGTGCTAAAGAGTACTAAAGCTGAGACCTTGAGAAATACGAGTCTGCAATGGTTTTTTCTAGATCACTATACGTTGAAGATATAAATAATAAATCACACATGCGTTTACTTGCTGCGTGATAAATTCTTTAAATCTCCAATTTGATGATTTCTTGAATTTGCCTTAAAACCTTGAGTTTTCTTTATATCCTCCAAGTTCAGACTGGACCTGATGAGTGGGCACCAAGATATGACCAAGAATCCTAAAATAAGAACCTACTTCAAGAACACAAGATTAATTAGTTCTTGAAGATCAACAAAACTTGTTTTCAAAAATTTCTAAAACTTCAAGTCTTTAAATAAATTGTAGCAAGTCTTTTTTCCTTGTTCAAAAAAGCTTAGGTAGTTTTTATTCTTGGAGTTAAAATATAAGGATTGAACTACTCTTCCTAAAAGAGTTGACTTTATAAAATGGAACCCGAAATATTTATACCATGAACATGTACATCTTAACCTAGTGTCGTGATATCCAAATTCCTTGGACTTTTTATCAAGACGCATTCCGAGTGCAGAATGAAATAAAAATAGGGTGTACCAGTATTCATCCAATTATAACAAGCTGACAATTCATAGCATGCTCCTCATAGAACGAAATAGCACAATGAAATTAAAATATTGTGCATTGTACTATTCAATACTACGTGCAAAATGAAACGTAGCATTAGGCTTGGTAGTTGGTAAGCCAAACAAACACTATTTGGAAGACATTTTCTTTTTATCCTCCTTCAAGAACTGAATGACAAAATGCACAGCAGCAGTACACAAAATATATCGAAATCTGACGGATTCATCAGGCGCAATGGCAAAAAATGGCCAATGCATAAGTTGAAAACATAAACAAAGTAGAAACCCATTCACACTTCAAAATAGAAAGGGAATCCATAAGTAAGCGATATAAGAATATGGCTGTTGAAAGAGCCAAAGCATTGGCTATCAAGAAAACATAGAATGCTTGTTTTTGGTCTGTATATATTGCATGCCCCACCATTTGTCCACCGTGGCTGTCCTGCCAAATGCCACCAGGAGGGTTGACTCCGGCCTGAAAAGTCACTGCCGCTATAGCGCCGCCACATCAGTAGAACGTTCCTGGCATCAGTTGGAGACTTTGTCTTCTTCGTATCGGGCTAGCCATTTTTCTGATGCAATGTTACTCAACAAACTTATAATAATCTTGATAAGAGGCTAGGCTCTTATTAGTGATCTGTCAAACTTAAGCTTAATCTTGCAGTGTTCATGACATTAGATTTTAATTTGTACCGACTAAATCATTAAATTACTTGTTACACATCTTCCAACAAAGCTCTAAGCATGGTCAAGTGGTAGCTACATTGTAACTGAACCTAGGCCCACACTCCACGTCATTTTCCCCATGTGGTAATTTGGCCGAACCCCTATGGGGAGCTGAGCCCTTATGGGTGAGGTGAGATAGGTGTAAATGTTATGTCTTAAGTTCAATCAACTTTGGATATAAATACTTTTAATATATAATTGAAGCATTTTTATGGCATTTTTATTATTTAATTAATTTTCAATTATATTAAATAATAAAGTGCGTAGATTCAAATCTTAGTAATTTGTCAATCACACGGAGTTGTGATTGTGAGATACAAATTACATATGACTGAATATTAAATCATCCATGATCGTAAATAATAACTATATATGATATCGTTATTACGGATAAACCATTATGTGTGTCATTTCTTATTTGTGATGTAAATAGCTGATTTCATAAGTTAAAATGTGGTGACACTTAAATGAACATGTGGATGTTTGTTATAGAACAAAACATCGGAGACCTCCTGGGGAGATTTCACATGAATAACTATTTGAGTGTTAGTGGTTAATATCTAACGTTTAGTAGTGGAATTTGTCGTTCAACTTGAGGTCATCATAGTGCTTTATATGAGAACAATCATACTTTTACGACATTTGATAAGCTCTACCAAGGGTCGCTAATATGACATCTTTTGGGTATGTTGAGAATCATTTGAAGGTTGTGAATAATCAGTAGAGGATTCGTCATTTTTAGATAGTAGAGATTATAATCTACATTTTATTTAGTGAAGTTGATAACTAAATTTTTTGACAAGGTGTACTCATAAATCGAGAAAGAGTTTTCGAATTACATTGACTTAATAGTGTGATGAAAGATATGATCGATAATTGAAATTGTTCGTATCCATATCTTGTAATTGATCGGATCATAGTGACGAAATGATTATAGTACAATGGTAAACGAACAAGTTTGATTTTATCTTTCCACGTGACATTTTTCGTCACATGTATTGCCCTAACACATTGTTAGATGTCAATTTGGGACGACGAATGTGAATTGATGATAAATTAAAATGAGGTATTTTAATTTTGATTTGATCAAAATAATAATTCACGTAGTTAGATATCGTGATCGGGAATCTAATGGGTCATATACAAAATGAGAACTAGAAAAATGAGATCCACCAAGTAATTAGTTAACAAGTGTTGGATAATTAATTAATATGTTGCTTGTTAAGGCCTTTAAAAACAAATTAAAAATTCTCAGACGACACTGTCACTCAAGCGAGGGATGAGCGACAGTCGAGGACAGGTTGTCGCTCGAGCTAAGTCGAGGCGACAAGCGAGCAACGCAGTTTCTATTCCTAATGCTCGAGCCAAACCTTGGAGACATTCTATCGAAATTCCACGCCATTTTTCTTCTTTCTCATTCTCGAACCCTATACCTAAAAGAACACAACTTTCACTAATTGCACATTACTCCTTGACTTTTACAACATATTAATTTTAGTCCTTTTTGGCCAATTACATTAAATATCTAACACAGTTGATACAAAATCTTGTATGAAGATCTTCTCTAAAACGCCTCTTTCTATTGTTGAGAATTTACTTAATCATAGACAACGAAAATAAAACGGCTTTCAATTCGCACCAATGACGTGCTTTGTGTTTAGATAGAAATTATGATAGGAATAATATCTTTGTTGAATTCTGTAAACTCCTTTAGGTATCTTGACCACGAACAATCATGATCTGCAATCCACAGATGTCAAATTGTCCTACCTCCAAAAGAAATTCACACGGAGGACAAGAATGAGAGAATTTGAGGTTCTCTTTTCTTGTACTAGCAAAATAATGAATTGTGTTCTATTAATTCTGAGACAGCGATAGCTTATTAATATAAGTCCAAGTGGGTTTGACTCGTCTCTTAAACTTAACTCGATCCAATATTTAATTAATTAAACTTGGTTAATGATTTAACTAATTCAATTAATTAATTTTGGTATGTTATCCGGCACATTCATTCCTTAACCTACATACAAATACCTGAACGCTTCTGAACGATTTTTCCAAGGTTGATCATTGAGCAAACACTTGATTTTCATATTCTCTTCATCCTCTTAAGCTTTCAACCTTCATTATTCATAGTGTCATATGTTCTGAAGGTGAAAAACATCAATCTCACAATCCAAATACCAAACTGCTGCTTCATTCATACCTGTCAGAGTTTTTGAAGATCAAGGGAAGGTGACTGGAGTTCCAGTTATTGAAGAACACGGTGTTCTTCGTGAATCCACGAGAGATAGACGATATCACAAAGCTAGAAGTTACTACAAGAGAGTGAAATTTAGGAGAGTTTTGGAAACTGCAGTTGAGAATTGGTGCAGGAGCACGAAATTTAGGAGAGCTGTTGAAATTGCAGTCAGGAAGTCAGAACGTGTCGTCATCTAATTTAGTAGACTGCAAGTTATAAATCGTTTATAGTGGATTGTTGACTAGCAAAGTACCCGAAGTTTTTACCCAGTTCGGGTTTCTCCGTGATCAATTCTGTGTTCATTTATTGCGTTCATAACTGCGGTAATTCAATATAGGAAAATCTGAATTACATGATTAATCATCTAGAAAATAATTAATAGTGACTTGTTGTTATTTAATTGTTAAGTAATTTTAATTCTGCGTAATCACCTATTCACCCCCTCTGGGTGTAGTTTAGGTCGAATTTCATATTTTCATAGTAGATGATGTGACAACTTATTGAATCAACAGCTCTACTCAATCAAATAAGTAAAGTCTAATCTTACATGTCGGACTATGGCTTCCAAGCCGTCACAATATTAAATGTAGCATGTCCTAAGAATGATTTATTGACGTCAATGACAAGAGGCCCCAACCACTATGATGAGACCACATGTCTCTTCATCCAACGACTCTTATCCTTTTTTACTATAAAAAAAGCTCACACTTAATGTCATTTCAAGGTAATGCATGTTTATGCTCTCAACATATAACTTTGCACTCTCTTTACTCTCACTATTACTCCTGGGACCGATTCCCTTTTTACTTAAAGTGGTTCACGTCTTTATCATGTCCCACGCCCCAAATATATTCTTACATAGGCTAACTTGATCATCGGAGCGGCCACCTTCCCCATCACCGAAGATCGAAGTACGTTCTAACGGTTTGTCCAAATATGCAAGAAGGAGCTATGTGGACGTGAGAGGAGTTGAGATCTGTTGGCAGTGCCACTTCTACAAAAAGTGAGGTCAACATTACTAATTATTAAGTAGACGATCAATGAAGGACTAAGTCTACGAGAAAGAAATATTTGGCCTAAATTTTATGTTTGTGGAGCTTATCTAAATCATGAAGAGGTCTACAAATAAATTTGTGAGCTTTTCTCTTATAAGTTAAGTTTTTAGATAAGATAGTTCATCAAAAATGACATATGACAGATTTTGAATTATATGTTACTCTGGGAGGAAGCTTCATGTAGAATTCTCTAGAATATCCACGTAAAAAATGAACTTTTAGTGGCCATTATGGAAAGGAGCCGGACATGCTTGTGAACCCACGAAATTTCTAGCGGTCTTTTTGGCGAATGAAGTAAATTTCTTCTGATAGTAATCTAATATTCCCGTCAATTTTCAAGTGCAATTAGGCAAACTTTGTGGTAATCTAAAGATCTCTGCTTAATAGAATAAACCCATTTGCACTTGATTGGTTTACACCCAAATAGACAGGGGGCAGTCTTTCAAGTATGACTTCTGTCAAGGTCTCCAATTCTTCATTTCCGGAGGTTGCTATGCAAATGTTTCTGAGCTTGAAAATAAATTTGAAAGATTGATGGATGATCACGTAGTTATGTGAGACAAGCAGCCAGGTGGTTTTATTTGCCTAGTTGGACATCAAAGAGGAGATGCAATTCTTGTACTGTTCGGTTCATACAGAATTTTTTTTTAGAAGCCTACATTTTGTTAAAAATATGCAACCCATCACTTTGTCATGAAGTGTTCTCAACACATTTTTGTAAAATCGTCCATAAAATAGGTAATTTCACCAGTAAGAGGACGAAAAGTATACAGAAATGATGCTTATATAGCCTTTTTGAACATTTGTCCTACATTTCATAAATTTGAACTCAAACCAGAAAGCTAACAAAACATTACATGAACCATCAAGAACGCCGTCATTCAGATTATGTGGCATCAAGAATGCCTTTGTTTAAGATTTTCATAAATTATGCGCCATCAAGAAAGTTTTACTTCTCGAAGATTATATGCCTTCAATAATGTAATTCCTACATAAGAAAAACTGTACACTTTCTGCAGTAAAAACTGTTGGTGCTTCATTATAGAGGTGAAGAAATGTTTGTCCCTCCATTTTTATTTGTTGTATTGCTTCATTCTAAACTCAGGATTTTAAGATCACTTCACGGTAAACTCAGTCAGAGGATTTTAAGATCAATGAGAGTTTTGATACGAACTGTTTTATTTGCTAACTGGGGTGGAGCCAGAAAATGGCGTTAGGATGGGCTGAAATTTAAAATTTCTAGTGAACTCGAGTGATAAGAGGCTAAACTCATGACATTCACGACAAATAGTGTACGACACTCAATGAAATAAAGGAAATCTAGATGTCTAATGCTAAGATGTCCCACTCGATCTTTTTATATTTTCTTACCAAATAGAAGATCAACACACGCGTTAAAAAATATAAACTGACCAAATCATGATTGGAATAAGCAAATGATACATATTCACCAATATAAAACTAAGAAATTATTTAATATGAATGCTATTCTAAACAACTTTGATGACTGAAAGCTTTGGTCGAAACAAATAATCAATATTACATCACTATATGTTATTGTCTCGAACTATTTGGTGTGGACGTCAATCTTTTGTATCACTTTATTTCATAGTGAGTGAGGGATCCCATCCAAAGTAAGACAAATCGACTAAGAATTATGAGGGTCAAAGAAAATTAGATTTAATTCATAATCATGTTTGGCTCGGTTTCAAGAATATACTTTTATATAGATTAATTTATAAAAACATAAATTTTAACATATATCATTTTTATTGACAAGATCAAATTTAGCGTTAGTTATTTATTTTGATCATAACGTCTATTTCATCAAATAAATTTTTTTTATATATAAATATGAATAAGTAATATATGAAAACATATGTAGAAATAAAATAAAAATTTAATTACTTTTAAGCTTAGCAAAACATATAGTGTCTCTAACTATTAAAATATTATAAAATTTACTTAATTATCATAAGTAAATTTAGTCAAACTTGCATTAAATAAAATGCTTAAATTGACAATAAGACACGTTTCTTGAATATCATAAAGAGAGTATTGTAGTTTCTTTAACAAAACTTGGATAATTGAGCATTGAATTTGGATTGGGATTCAAACTAGAAACTGGATTAGCACAAATATTTGGATCAAAATCGAACACTTGCTAAGCAAGTGTCAAGTAGACAAGAAATTTATGAGTGAGAAATAAAGAATCTTTTGCAATCTTGCATTACATCAAGAATAACTATATATAAAAAATCAAGCTAGTAAACATGGCTAAACATTATCCATTGTTCGAGTTTTAGAAAAAAGCTTCAACTGTTGCAAGATAACAAGATCAGGAAGATCCTTTTTAAGCACCAGCCCTTGTGCTCGGGGACATACATCTTGGTCTCCTATGGTAATCTCTCGCAACCTTGGTCAGAATTGCCATAAAAAATGGCATAACTATGGATAGGATAAACAAAAATAGAGAGAGTATACCATTAGGTGCGGTAGCACCCTTACAAGTGTCATATCTTGCAGCAAAAAGTGTCACTCGCAATTCCAAGAGAATATATAGCAATTAGCATGTGAAACAGACATAAAAACGGATTTGAGTTAAAAAAAAAAAAACAGGATTAGACCGAACGACAATGTATTCCATGTTCCCATCACCGTCTTTCTAGCAGTGTGTGCGGGCAACTACGTGGCATCATTGATTGTGGTTGCATTACTAGTAGGCCTAGTCGTCCTGTCAAGCATCGCCTGGCGGACTTAGTGATGCAGCATAAATGTGAATGAAGAACAAGCCTAAAATAATTATGAATTATATATTTTTTAAATCTCCGCAATAATATCGAACATTTAATCTTGATCAACAATTGTTGATTCACACAAGGATCCCAAATTAGATTGAAAATTGGAGAAACAAATCTGACTACTTCATTTATTAAAATTTACACCATTGTCCACTAACATAATAATGAAGTAAATTGACTAACAATGGTTTACATGACTACCTTAACATAAACAATGAACATGTCTAAAGATATAAATTTTTCAATTGTCTTCCCTTCAACTAGATAACATATGGCTGTTGATTTACCTTCTCCTCTTCCTTCTTCCTTAGGGTGGCACATATTGTGGCTTAACTTGAGTTTTAGACAAAAGTTTGAACTCTGGCAAGATGAAATAGGAAAAAAATTGATCCTTTTCTCAAGCACTGGAGCTTGTATTCGGCGATACACATCTTGGTCTCTTAAAGTAATCTCTTGTCACCCTGGTCATAATCGGGATCAGAGCCGGGAGAACTCC
>CAIGRF010112497.1:118453-130494 GCA_903798235.1 Fraxinus ornus | reverse complement strand
CTCCTCATTACTCTCTACAACTACATACCAAGAAATCCTCATATCTCAATTGTAAATTGGCCGGAAATCAAATTCAAAAATTGCAGCTTGAAAATCGGTCAAACACCCACAACTCGTCGTCCGGGCACCCAACCTGCCGAGATCCACCACTGGTCGACTCCCCTCATGAAGTCGAAGCTGCCTAAGTAAACAATTTCCTCCAATAAGAAACCAACAACCACCAATTTCAAAGTAAAGACAGTCCAGTCGCGACTGCGCACCAACGAAGTGCAGTTTCTGGTTCAGGTGAGGTGACCCATGGTGGCGGACCACCTGGGCTGGGTGTGCCATCATCGGCGCACCTAGCCCAGCCATAAGTCCCCTTCAATTTGGTTCCAATCCCAACAATTTTCGTCTTAATTGTTCACTGGTGTGAACTCACGATAGTCGCGAAAACGCCACAGAAATCTCCAGATTCCGGCGCCATCTAGACGACCCATGGTGGAGGACCACTCGGGTTGGGTTCGTCTTCACCTAGCGCACCTAGCCCAACCATGTGTCAGGGTCAAATGCACTTGGAACCCGTTCAATTTATGGAAGCCGTGAAGAACTAGTGTGAAGGATTCGGGTTTAGCAATTTTGATTAATTCAGGCTATTGAGTTGTTGTTTGGGGTAGATAGGTTCCATGGTAGGCTGCCGATCGGTGGTGAGTTCCGATCGTGGGGGTTGTCGGAGATGATGTTTCCTGCGATTTTCAGATTTTTTGGTAGTAAACTTTGAGCATTAATTCCGACCAAAATACTTGATGAAGTTGGGAGAGGTTGGATGGGAGTTGAAGAGGAAGTTAAGGGCTGTCGACCGGTGTCCAAGTCCGACGGCTTTGGCTGCTGTAGGTGGGCAGGCAGGCGGCGGTGAGGTGGGGGAAGAATGTGAAGTTTGGAGGGTTATTTGCACTTTTTAAAATGTTTGGACATATAGTTGCAATTTATTCTTGATTTTTTTTTTTCTTTTTTGTTTTATTTATATAGTAGGGTATATTGATCATTTTATGTTAAAAATTGGTCAAAAAGACATTTTGCGCAAAGAAATTGAAAGGTAGAAACATTTTGCGCCAAAAAACGAGAGGTTGTGACGTTTTGAGCAAACACCTTCAACGTTTTGTGCCAATTACCCAAAATAATATATCTATTTAAATGGACGGAGAACTGAATAAACACCGTTAACAACTTCACAATATTTGAATTCCTAAACTTCCCGCGTGTATAAATAATCCCACAGTTGGATCAAAGCTACTCCAAATCTTCACAGTTCAAATCTCTCGAAGAAAACACTCACTGAAAATTGAAATGCGAACACGAACAACCAAAAAGATGTGCTGTTGTATCTCTCCGAGATTCTCCTTCCTCGCTCCTCACTCCCTCTTCAGCTGGTATATACATATATGCATTCTTTAGATTTTGTGCTTACGTTTTTTATGTAGATTTACTCGTGTTAATGGATTTCATGTTTATGTGAGCGATCCAGTAGGATAATTTATTGTCGAAAATGAGGCTTAATTTGGAAAAAATCGGATTTCGTTTTGGATCGGGGAAGCTGTGTTCTGCTTCTATCCGAGTTAAAATGAGTGTAGAATTGAATGAAATTTCCCATTCACGCGTGTGTTTTTATGCGTTAATGGAGAAGATATATAATGTGTGACCGCGAACGTTTTTGAACATTCGACTAGAATCCAGGATGATTTTATTTTAATTTTGTGAGCTGAAATTGCAGGTTTTGTTGAGAAATAACACGACCAAACTTAATAGAGTTGAAAGCTTCATCTGATGGCCTAATTGGATAGAATTTTTTAAAATCAATAATTTTCTTTTCCCCGATTTGAAAATCAATGTTCTCTCGGTATGTATGTTTTTTTATGCGCACGATTAAGCTGCTTCACTTCATCAATTTAGTACTCTTTCTGTTGATGTCTTAAAATTTTTGTTGACAGTAGATATCATCTCAAAATATGCTGTGGCAATATATATTGTATCCATGATTCTGAATTCAACCTTGCTTGAAATAATAATTACTTGATAACCACATTGAAATTTGACTTATTTAATCTGCTTGACGAAATAGTTCAATTTCCAATGAAGTTTACGGCTGTTTTCAATGTATTTCTGTTCATATTAACTGAAAAAGGTACGAAGAAGATGTGTGGACTGAAATTGCCAAGTTCTTGGACGGGGTATCTTTGGTGATGCTTGCTACAACTTGCAAATGGTTCAATCTTATCATGATGGAGGACTGTGTATGGAAGTATGCCTGTTTACGTGATCTTCAAGTCCCCGATCCGGGAAAAGTTGCTTTCAAATGGAACAAATTATATGCCACAGCATTCGGTAGATTTCATCTTCTTTATCTTTTTTCACCTGCTCAATAATTCAATTCCTTATTTAGGAATATTACATAGTATTTTTATGTTCTGACTAGAGTCATTGATTTATTTCTGCAGATGGATGTCACTCTTACATGTTCCGTCAGCAGGAGAAGCATATTGGTGAGTCGGTGACTGCTCCAGTTTTCATATCTAGAAATTGTCATCGTCAACTACAGTAAAAAGTCTCGGGTCTCATGCATCATATTTAGATCTTGCATCTGACTCTTCATAAAGATGACAAGATTGGAATATGAATCTTAGTTTATGTCGCATCTAGCATAGATTTCGTTTTATATTTTTCTTTCTGATTATCTGTGATCTACTGCTAAATTTCCAAGTTGCTTCAATTTCAAGCTGGGCATTCTGAAAGGATGTTAAAAGGAATCATTAACTGCACTCTTTACGGGGATTTCTTGTTTTACTCTATTCAGTTTCAGCCCCCTAATTTTGTGTGTGAAAACTATCCATAATGTTCTGATTGATTTATTCATTGTTTTGACTAAATGATTAGATTGGATGCGAATTGGAGCGTTTTTATTTGATTCACATTCTTCATTCCTGACCGAGAGGCTGATTGGCCCATTGAAAGTTGCTAAGGAAGACAAGATAGAGAAGATGTTGGAGTTGGAAGGTTGTTGCGTGTTAAATAATATCAAAGCCGGAATCTGGATTGCTGGTACTTAGTAATTTTATCTTGTTTTACGGATAATACTTTCTGTAGCATTTACATATTTTCATTAATTGTAATCACCCTAACTCTTGATGACGTCTCCAGATTTACAGCTCGTACGATGCCCTGTTTGTGACCTGAATACTTGCGATGGTAAGCACATGCGTGTTCTGTTCATAGAAATTTCAACAAGAAAGTTATATATTTATCCGTCTTACTTTCTTCGAGCTCTGGAGTTTATGATTTCTACAAAGTAGAGAATAAACAAAATATGCAACAAATACATGATGAACAGAAAACGCTTTACATGATTCAAAAACTTGGTTAATATGGAGTCTGAATATAAAGTTTTTCAGGGAACTCTGATTTATCATCCTACTCAAGTCCAACTACCCATGAATAATCAGTTCCTGCAGCCTTATTTTTTGTGTACCAGGATGAAATGGCTGCATCCGTGAATGTTGTATAGTTTGGATGAATTTGGATTTAAGTCATATCCTTCTATGCAGGAACTATGCAGACTTTAGATGCAAGGCATATTGAGCTCTTTCTGCATGAGAGCTACCAGGACGGGAGCTGGGACTATGAGACATTAGGATCCCACGATATCAACAAACATGCTGATGGAGCGTCGGGTGGGATTTTCGATATGAAACATCTCCAGGATCAATCGACCTCTGGTATTCTTTTCTGACTTTCCAAACCAATTTTCTAATCCATTGATAGATCTATACTCCAACAATAACAACACATTGTGTAGTCAAATCCAAANAAACATCTCCAGGATCAATCGACCTCTGGTATTCTTTCTGACTTTCCAAACCAATTTTCTAATCCATTGATAGATCTATACTCCACCAATAACAACACATTGTGTAGTCAAATCCAAACAAAAACTGTATATTTCCTAAAGATACTCAGCATGCAGTAGCAGTCAAAACCAATTTACAAGAAAATGAAGGTACTCCTTCCCTCAAGAATAAACTTTTCTTTGTTCCCTCCATGGTCATGAGTGAGCTAAACGAGTCAATTGGGCATGATTATATGCAACAGTGGAACTACAAACATGAATTTTAACATTTTTTTTCCTTCCATAATCGTGCGTAGATTATGTTGAACTGCACCATTATCCTTGCTAAATTTTGTGCAAATCGTTTGGGTAGTTATACTGAATTGAAAATACGTTCAGACTTCAGTGTGCATCTTATATATTTTTTTTAATTGTTCATATATTTATTTTACTTTCGGAAGCAGGTCTTCACATCAAATACCAAGCTATGAAGGCTGGAAAAGATGGCGAAGTTGTCTCCATTCGAATATCTCAGCAGCTACTGTAGTTCTCCTCAACTCCAAAAAGGATAAGCACACCCCCCTCCCACTTCCCAAATTTTGCAGAGTTAAAAATACTTTTAAACAATTGGTCCCTCAATAAAACAGTTTAGTCTATTTCCAGTTAGTTGTATTTCATATGTATAAACACTAGGCAAATTCATGGATACTGATGTTCGTTATCTGAAAACCAACATGCCATCATCTTATATAATATAAGATACCTGAATGCATTTGTACAATTTTAATGTAGCGGCAAATGCCAAAAAAAAAAAAAAAAATCATTGCCAAACTCACTTCCGTAGAACAATTCCTAAATGCAAGCTGACATTGACTTCATCAAGCTGCGTGATACAAATTTAAAAATTCTATTAAAATAGAATGACTCGACAAAATTAATATTTTCTATTCGGATCTATGGCTTTAGGAAGTTTCAATGGATTTCTACTTTCTAAAATGGCACTTCTTGATTAGCTTATTTTTATTGAGGTATGATTTTCTAAGATTTATTGACAGTACAAATTGAAGCGTCGACATCATTTTTTATTTTTAGTAAATTTTCATTCCATCCAATTCTTTTGTTCAAAACATTTATATTTTTCTTCATATATTAGATGAAGCTGCTTTTCCCTTTTTTCGCGCATAAATAAACGCAGACAAAGGCACAAAATACAAGCAGTAGCAAGAGACTCGAATGGAGCCCTTATGCCTGAAGGATAAATACTGCTGTAGTTTCCTTGAAAAGTATTTAGAATAGAGAACTAAAGAACCAACCGGTGCATCTTATAATCTACTGACTATACTATTCTACATCTTGTTGTGAAGTACTCTCTCAACATCCGCTTCCTGCACTCGGATCATTGACACCCGGACCTAAAAAAATGAACGAGGAAACCTCCATTAGCTCTGAATAATTCCAGATATTAAAGCAACTCGGGAAAAAGTAAAGCTCTAACAGTACATGGAAAAAGTGCTCAAAATGTAAATGCAGCTGCACATCGTAGTCTAAAGTCACATTTCTAATACGTTTTGAGACACTCAATGCACAGTTCAAGTTGAAAGATCTGAAGATCAAACCTCAATCCTAGCAATTAATCTGTCTAGTCTATGTCTGAGCATCAACTAAGCACTAAGAAAAAGGAAAATTCTGTTTGTACAGAAAATTATAGATACTCACATGGGGGTGGGCATCATGTGAATTAAATATTGTCAAAAAAATGGGCCCCACCTATTGTGTGTATTCTGTAGACTGTCTATATGTTTTTTTTTGTACGCTAAGCCCGGTTCCTAAGAAAAATTGCTGGATTAAATTAATATCATGCACACTAGTCAGATTATCATATTGAGTAAATTTCCAAATCAGAGATGCTTCGCTTAAACAGAACAAGTAGCATTACAGATGACAATCCTGATATCCCAAGTGCTTCTTTAAAATATACTGGGTTGGACACGAAAACAAGATTTTAGCTTCTTTTTTACCAATGATGCCATATATGCAATACCGTCAACACAAGTAAAATGAAGCACATCAAGGAATCTTTATTTGCATTTCTAAATATATCTATACAAATTATAAAGTCGTTTACAGAAAATCTACCGGTGCAAGTTTACTGGGCCTAAGGTCTCTATTCTACAGTGGGCTTTGGTAAGTCTAATAATCTTAACTTTAGCAAGCATCATGCAGTAAAACTTTTTCTTTTGCATATAAATTCGATTTTTATATTGTTTATGGCATATAATAGAAAAAAATCCCGGAAATGAAGACTCATTAATTATTCCGACTGGCGCACTTTTATAGTAAAAGAAACGAAGCGAAACTGTAAACTAACTATTAACCATTGTAAGGTAGACATATTCCAATAAATATATGCTTCCAAAACTAATATATGGGTAATAACTAATAAATAGATGACAAGATAACCTTAAACGTGAAACATATCAATTTTCTATGTCATGGTTGGAGTGAATAAATAGATATGCAGACACTCCTTACATTTCAGATGCCACTTCAGGTTTCATGTCACACAGAAAAGAGGAGCAAACAGTAAACTGGTGAAGGAAGGCAGGCAACACTCTAAAGTGAAGTAAAACAAGAAGGCTAGACGTGTCACTGGACAATAGAAACAGTTCATGCGTTCTGGCAAATAACAAAAATACCTGAACTTTCAGCTGGTGCCTCTGCCTCAACCTCTGAAGTAGAGTTACCTTCCTCCCCAAAGTATATGTCTGTCATCTGGTCCAGAGCACCCCAAGATATGGGAGTGGCAGCAACTAACATAAAATTAATTTCAATCAAGCTTAACTATCATCTGACTATGTATGAATCAAAATGTGGCAGAGAATAAATATGGAAAATATGTTTTAACATAAACCCCTAATATAAAATAAAATATGACCAGTTATAAATCTTAGCAAGTAAAAATCAAATTTCAAACCTGGTACTAAAGCACCACTCATGTCAGGTGAAGCAGTAGAAGTAGCACGATACTTTCGCTTGTAATTTTCCTCCATCGGTACTGGAATTTGAAATAAAATGCGGCACAGAAACAAAACGTGAGAATAGATAAGGAAATATGTTTAACTATAAAGACCTAATATAAAAGAAAATATTAGTTAGAAATCTTAGTAAGAAAGCATCAAACTTCAGACCTTGTACCAAAGCGCCACTCATCTTATGTGAAACAGCAGATGTAGCACGACGTTTTCGCACATAATTTTCCTCCATTGGTGTTGGATTTAGAAATGAGAACTGTGACTCTGTTACACCCTGATATTCTGGATGTTCATTCAGGAAACTGGAAAAGGGAAACATCAGATAACATTCAAAATAACTAGAACAAATAAAAGATTCTGAAATCTAAGATACGGATCCTTCAGAAATTATTCATGTATCTTACAAGTTATAAAAACATATGCAACTGTTTATGACCATCAAGAGATGAATTTTACCTCTGAATTTTCACCATTGATCGAAATCTCTCTCCTGATGGAGCAACGTAGTACCTAACAAGAAAAATGAGTCCACTCAATTAAAGTCAAAATGACATTTTCATTGCTTAAAGCCTTAAAAGTAATTATAACTGAATTGCAAACATACACATCAGAAAATCTTATGCCTCCTTCAGCTCTGATTCGTAAAATCCGTTGCCAGCTATGAGGAGGTTTAGGAATACTGGGCTTGTCTATTGCCCAACGCCAACTTCCATCTTTTACAAGATCTGATTCATCATCACATGTTATTTCAGGCCTCCATTCACGAGCCGTTTCACAACAGAAAGGCAGTTCCGCTATAGTTTCTCGAATCTGCTCATATTTCTGCTTGGTAGGAATGAACCTCCATTTTAAGCAGTTGGCACACTGAACGGTATAAGCGCTTACTGAATCCGAAAGCATTTTAACTAAGACCTTCCAATTTTGCAAGGAATGATATCATTAGAATGAATAGAACATCATATTAGCACAAGAGGAATATTGAATGCAGCAAATCTCATTGGAATTTCTATTTCAAAAAAGATGAAAATTGTAAAGTTTTATTCTGGAGTATGTGCATCTGTGTTTTTCTTTTCTTCAGTAAGTTCTGAATTAAAAACAACCACCATCAAACAATCTCATAAATAAGAGACGAGTCAAAGTTGGTAACTATTCTATTTCATATCTATGTTGCACAAATACGGTTTTGTCAACACAAATATGAAAATTACAGAATACGACAGTTCTCGAAAAATATAGGAAAACAAGAAGGCTCATGTCAATTAATATAATAACTAAATATATATTTGATAGGAGTGTAGCGATAATTAATGATTGCAATGTAGAAAAGGCATATTGATTCTTCTTTCTTGAGAAGAAGCAAACAAGTGATGAAGTTTCCAATATTATACTCTGTATATTCTAAATTGCATCGTCAAGATCATAATTCAACAGATATGATGGAAAATCTAATAAGTTAAATCAAAACATCATTCAACTTTTCATCAACATTGAAATCTTACATTGCACATATTATGTTAATGTCAATGACATCTGATCTTTGTTTTATATGTGCAGTGTCCGTGTTGAAGGCCTAAGACATGTTTATTTATTATTTTTCTCTTTTAATTATTTGGTGGGTGTGTTTTCACATGTTAGGTATGCGTCCATGGAATGTCCATGTCATGTCATGTGTGATTGTAGATGCAGAAAGGGCAAGCTCCCAAAAGTGTCTACACTTAATGGTTTATTTTATTAAAAGGGGATCAATTAATTTCAACCCTACCGCCACCCCCAAAGGAGGCTCGAATCCAGTCCATTGGCCAATCTAGACTTCGCTCTAACAACTTGAACTAGGCCTTCAGCCTCTATGTTACACATGTACATAATATTGAAACAAAAAGAATGATAACATACATACACGATAAGTTTCTGTAACATAATAACCAAATCCAGATCATAACTAATTTACCTTGAAAGACCTCCAATAATGCTGATTCTAAAAGTTGGAAGAATGACAGTTCAATTTTATTTTTTTTGTGTAATTAGAGATTAAAAATTTAAGTTAACTCACAAAAGGAAAAAGAACATAAAATATACATGAACACGCCTAAGCAACACAACTATAAATTGCTCTATCACATGCAATTTTGCAGCCAACGTTAAAGTAAAGGAGGCCCTCAAGCAAAAATAATATGCAATCTCACCTTGAATGAATAATAACAGTCTCTATTAGTTTCTACATTATCTTAAATTTCTTGACCTTACTGGAAAACCATGGAATAATTGAAAATTGGACACCTTGGATACAATTGCAATCTTTTCCATTTTACCGCAAAATCAAATATGATGAGTCTATCAAAATTTCAAACCCAGTGTAGGCCCGTGAAAGCAAAATAACAAACCCTCCAAAAACATTGAAGTGCTTCCATGTTAAAATCTTCTTTTCGTTTCGTTTTCAACGGTAAGAGAAGAACATGCAAATCAAACAGAACTCTGGTTCAAAAGCTAAATTTAGATAACCCGACACAGGAGCTGCACACATTCATTTAAATTTATACAAGATTAAACAGTGAACGGTGATCGGTGATCGGCGTGATATACATACCTCGAATTGAAGGAAAGATTCCGGCGGCGAAAAGCAGCGGTGGCGATGGCAGTACAGGAGAGCGAGACGGATACGAGGTTATGAATTTGCGAGAGTTGTTCTCTTGAAAGTGAGTGACGAGCACGTTAGAGTGACGTTTATATATGGGTATAATATATCTGGGTCCTCATCTTTCATATCATTTACAAATTCATCCCCAGACTTTATTTTTTATTTTATTTTTTTTTACCTGTGCCTCAAACTTTGGAAATTTGAAATTATTCTACCAATTGAATATCAAATTTTCTGTTAATGAATTCCTTTGACTAGCGTATCTTTATCAAAATATTGAAAAAGGAAAGATAAAGCATTCATCAAACCATAAACAAAAAGAAACGAATATAAAAAGAATATTTGTCATCTTATTCCACCCCATCCCCATCCCCTACCCACAACCATCGCCACCACCACTACACAGCTACCATGTTATTTATCCAACAATTTCATCAATGTTGTCACATAGACATCATAGATCTAACAGAGTAAAATGCATATAAATGAAAATATCATTCACCTGTATATGTTGATATTTCAGAATTACTAAACACAAAAAAATTGTCACACAAGTCAAGATAAATCGTGTTTAGAAACCCCTTTCCAATGCAAGCTGACATAACCCCGTCAAGGTGACATGTTACATATTTAGAACATCTGTTAAATGAGTGATTCAACATAATTAATATTTTATTTCCATTTTAACTTCGTTAGTAATCCTGTCCAATCTAGCCTATTAAAATGCCAAAAATATTTCAACTCTAGAAATTCGTTTCAAATATTATTTTTCAAGTGAAGAAATTTTTTTCAAGACTACATTTAATTGCTAATATGTCAACTTCATGGCTTTAGGAAGTTACAATAGATTTCTACCTACAAAATGGCAATTCTTGCTTAGCCTATTTTCATTGAGGTATGATTTTCTAAGATTAATAGCCAGAACATATTGAAACAATGGCATCATCATTTATTTTTATTTGCTGCATTAGTTTTTAGTATAATTTTAATTCTTACTCTGCAGAAGTCTTGACTTCCTATATTTCATTCCATCCAATTCTTTTGTTCAATTCAAACATTAGATGGAGATGCTTTTATTATATTTTTTGCGCTTAAATAAATGCAGAGGAAGGTACAGTCGAAGGTGCTTGGATTGTTTCCCTGGAAAGTATTTTGCATGGGAAACTAAAGAACCAACTGATGCATCTTATAGTTTGCAGGCCATACGATGAACTAGAATTCTGCATCTTGTTGTGAAGTATGCTCTCAACATCCGCTGCCTGCACCGGGATCATTGACACATGGAGCTAAAATAATATACGAGGAAACCTCCATTAGTTCTGAATAAGCCAGAAATTGAAGCAACTTAGTAACCGTACATGGAATAAGTGCCCAAGTTAAATTAGTTTTCCCAGTCAGAAAACTGGAAAAGGGAAACAACAGAAAACATTCAAAGTAAATAAAACAAATGAAAGAATCTGAAATATAAAATACAGCTAAGCAATTATTCATGCATCTTTATTCTTACAACGTGTTATAAAAAACCTAAGCAACTGTTAATGACCATCAAGAGATGAATTTTACCTTCGAACTTTCACCATTGATCGAAATCTCTCGCCCGATCGAGCATCGTAGTACCTATCAAGGAAAATGAGTCCACTTAGTTAAAGTCAGAATGACGTTTCCATTGCTTAAAGCCTTAAAAGTAATTGTAACTGAACTGCAAACATACACATCAGAAAATCTTGTGCCTCCTTCAGCTCTGATTTGTAAAATCCGTTGCCAGCCATGAGGAGGTTAAGGAATACTGGGCTTGTCTATCGCCCAATGCCAGCTGCCATCTTTAACAAGATCTGATTCATCGTCACATTTCTGGCCGCCATTCACGAGCCGTTTCACAACAGAAAGACTGTTCAGCTATAGTTTCTCTTATCTGCTCATATTTCTGCTTTGTAGGGGTGAACCTCCATTTTGAGCAGTAGGCACACTGAACGGTATAAGCTCTTACTGAATACGAAAGCATTTTAAATATCTTCTGAGAACTACCAATATGGGAAGGAATGAAATCATTTGAAAGAAGAGAACATCACAAGAGCACGAGTAAAAATACTGTTGGAAATACCACCGGGGTTGGAGAAGAAACTCACCAAAGTGTGTAGCAACAATATGAATAAACCGGAATCGAAGTAGAAAGCTTGAACGCGATATTACTGTCCTCAAACGATATTTGTCCCCTCACGAATTGAAATTAGTATTTAAAGAGTTTTGACAAATGGCTTATTAGCACAAAACGTCCCTACGTTTGACAATGAGTGTGCAAAACGTCCAAACGTTTCATTTTTTTTGCATTTTCGCCCCTATTTTAACGTTTCAGTGTGGAAAACATCATTTTCACTATTTTTCAGTGTAAAATGACCAATTTACCCTCAAATTTAAATAAAAACAAATAAAATGAAAAGAAAAAGAAAAAAATAAATTGTACTTATACTCCCAAACTATTTAAAAAGTGCAAGTGAGTCCAAAAATTTTATTAAAA
>CAIGRF010112497.1:103465-114480 GCA_903798235.1 Fraxinus ornus | reverse complement strand
GTAGAATTGCCATCATTGGTGGACCTTTTGGTTTAAGAGTTTCAACCCCATCTTACTCGAAGTAGAATTTACTAAATCTCTATTTAGAGGTTTAGTTAGAGGATCCGCTAAATTCTCAATCGACTTCACATAATTTAGAAAAATTATTCTACTCTTGATTAATTTCCTTATATAGTCGTGTCTTAGACTCATACGTCTAGACTTTCCATTGTATATTTCGTTGTATGCTTTTGCTAATGTGGCTTGACTATCAAACATGATAGATATCAAAGATGAATTCTTCGGTCCTAAATGTATCTCATATAGGAGATCCTTAAGCCACTCGACTTCTTTCCCGATATCTGATAACGCTACAAATTCAAATTCCATAGTTGAGTGTGTTATACATGTTTGTTTCTTTGATTTCCAAGAAACAGCCCCACCTCCAATTCACTTTACTTGTTTTTTATGAGAATGCATGGAAGGGTTTGTTGAATGATAATGATTGAGTTTCTCGAAAATGAAAGTTGCAATACCAGGAGAGCATTGATTGTGGCTCTGGAGTCTGGAGATTGATTCTTGATCTCGCTTGAAACTCTCAGGGAGAAAAGTGTAAACCCTAAGAAAAAAAACGTAACCACTAAGGCATCTGTGGCTACAATCTGCAGCTAACTTGGAGCTTGAAGTCGCAGCAAACGAACACTGGGTATTCGCACAGTGAAAAACTGATAATCCTCTGCCTCTGCGTGAATTATAGGAACTTGTTCAGTTGAATAAAACGATTGTGTCATTTCGTGAATGATAGCTGTGGGGTTTAAATGATACGTGTGATTATCAGTTTGAAATCTGTTCTTGGTAAAATAGATAAGGTCTTACTGTGTTTCTTGAAGTTGTTCCTCCTTATTTTTTATTTAATTAATAGACTCTCACCGCTTTACCTCATTTGCTCACTGAAAACCTCGACATGAGATCAAGAATTTCACGGAATCCTTGGTTTCTGAGCAGTGAGCAGTGTATATTTTGCATTATCAGTGTCTGCAAGAAACCTGTATGTATTTTGTATGAATATCCGAGACATTATTGTGTTAAATATGGGAACTAGTAAGTTTGATGTATGATGATACCTTTGATGAGAGCACTTTTCTTTTCTTTTCTTTTTTTGGAACCCGCAGCCGATACCCACCAGCGGAGCCCCGACCGCCAGAAGGAGCGGAGGCCCGATCACTGTGAGTGCGCATTAGGTAAACCTCGCTCCATATGTTGTAGCTCGCAAATCATACAAGAGAGGTAAATCGCACTAGGCATTGATGAGAGCACTTTTAATTTAGCAAAAAATGTCCGAAGCCATATATGGTTATTTCCCAAGTAGTATTTGTTGACCTCAAAAAATGGACTTAATAGATACCGGGCCCACTCCTACCACGTCAAGTACGGATCCGGCACGTTTCTACCGGAATGTAGACGGTAGTTAGATGTTTAAAGAACGCGGGAGGCACTTTTCGGCAAGAGACAAAAATGTTCAAAGTCCGGCGGTATGATTGGAAGGCAGTCACGCTATCAATGACCGTCCAACCAAAATAATTAAAAGATCAATCTCTTCCTTGTAATCGAATATGTGGAATGAAAGATATAATAAAAATGGTGTTTGTGTTGGAATCCTCGATATATTTGTGTTTTCTGAGTATATAAAGAACAAAGCCTTTCACCCGAATGAATGCATTTTTTTTCTTTTTGTACAAAGTGAACCTATTTATACTATTTTAACTGGCGTAATATCGTTGGATCCACAGACACGTGGTATCATCCTAGCGCCCGAAGCCTCACATCAGGGTCACCTTCAGGTATTTAATGCTTTGGACATATGTTTTGCCGTCCTAGTAGGCTGACACACTGACACCTCTTTATTGTTTGTGTTGTTATTTGTCGTCCTAGTTGTAGGCAGACACACAGACACCTCTTTATTGTTTGTCTTGTCAATCGCTTCTGAAAGATCTTCGAATCTACAGTAGAGGGCAGCGTCGGACCTGGCTGTATTAGGGTCTGCCCTTGCCGAGGGACCCCTGGCGGTGAAGAGCTTCAGATTCCTTTATCAAACCCCGGTGTAGGACTTCGGATGTTTCGGCGTTTGGGGCTCTTGGAGGAACCTCGGACCATCATAATCTTGGTTGACTTTCTGCCAACTTGGCCGCTGGTGGCACATGACTGCATACGTGGACCTCATTGCTAACGTGGCGTCATAGGTGGAATGATGACGTGGAACCCTCATTTTTGAGGGGAAACAGTATTCAAGCTAAAGAAACTGACGAACTAGCTCACAGTGCCATAATTTGCAATTACTCTTTCGCTTTTTTCGTTTTCAACCCCACATTCTTTAGTAAAATAATATTACACTAAACCCAAAAATTTTCCTTACTTCTTAATCACATATTCTCCAAAAAATTACTATTCTTAAATATATTTTTCCACAAATCCCGTTAAATTGGAGCCCAAACAACACCAAATAAGATTTATTTGGTTAAATGATATAACTGATGCCTTTAAAGATGTAAGAAATGTCATAAAGTATGACAGTAATTCCTAGACAACTGACATTATGATAAATTCACAAGCTTAGATGACAATGAACCCTACAATATATATTATATCCTTTTCTATGCTTTCGTACCATCCCGTTACGTATAGGTGCAGAAACAGGGAACTGGGTAAGGAGTTGCACAATAGGGTCGAGGAAGAAGGGAACAAGAGTGTAGCGGGAATTCGTAAAAAGATTGTCCTAAAATTTTGAAAAATGATGCACTTCGTCATGTTGTCCCTCGACCTTTGTCCTTATGAGACAATTTCCTCAATTTGAATCTTATACGAGCAAACGATAATCCCATGGAGAATGTGGTATCCATAAT
The DNA here is from genome assembly GCA_903798235.1 of Fraxinus ornus. NCBI lineage: Eukaryota > Viridiplantae > Streptophyta > Magnoliopsida > Lamiales > Oleaceae > Fraxinus > Fraxinus ornus. The sequence goes on along the minus strand of CAIGRF010112497.1, from coordinate 111,601 downwards.
AAATTTAGACCTCAACAACCGAATTTTAGTATCTTCCAGTGTAGAGACATGTTCAGTAAAAATTTATGATACATGGCCGACATTGCTGTATATTGTTTCATCCCATATTTTGCTCAAACATTTCTATTTATTGTTGCATATGATAATTTTGTCAAACAATAGACAGCTGCGTTTATCTTCTTCACACATCAATAAACTCGAAGGGAAGTCACAGAATACAATTATACAAGCAAAGTAACAATATAAGTTACAAGAAAACATAAATTATCAACTGCGATAGTTCTTACATGCACGAAATCAGTACCAAGACAATATGGCGAAGGAACTAGGATTGTTTCCTTAAAATATATTTAGAACAGAAAATCCGAGAACAGTCTGATACATCCTATATACACTACAGTCTACAGGCTATACTGTGAACTAGATTTCCGCATCTGTTGTGAAGTATGATCTCTACATGCACTGCCCGCACTGGGATTATCGGCAGACAAACCTTAAACCATAAACGAGGAAATTTCCATTAGTTCTGAACAACGTCAAAAATTAAAGCAACTAGGAAAAAGTACCCTTAAATTAGATTAGCTTTTCCAGAGATGAATGAAAAGAAATGAAAAGGCTGAATCATATTGTATTTTGGATGAGAACTCGAAATGTTAACACTGCCACTCACCCTTGTCGACAGTCACATTGCCAATGCGATAGAGACACTCAATGCACAGTTCAAGTTAAAGATCCGAAGACCAAACATCATTTAATAAATTTGCCAAATCAGAGATGTTTGCCTATAACATGCCACAAATACAATACCATCACGGCATCACCACAGGTGACACGAAGAGGACTGATGAATCTATATGAACACGTCTAAATAAGTTCATATAATACAAAAGCTCTTTGGGGCCAAATTTATTAGTGCAGGTGTACAGATAAATTAGGTCTATTTTTGATAAGTTTTACATTCTTAACCAAGCAACATTCAGCTCTATGGTATATGGATCAACAGTAAAACTTTGCTGTCTTCTGCCTATCAATTTAATTTAATCTTCCCTAGCTTTGTGAAAACAAAACAATTTTTGGAACAAAGGCGTGTATATTAAGCATATATTAGGACTTTCTTAAGTCAACAAGAAAATTCATTATTTATCCCAATGGGAAGACAAAATGTAAACTTACCGTTGTCGGTGAGACATTTTCAAACAAATAAATGTTTGCAAAACTAATAAATGGGTAATAAATAGAGGACAAGATAAACCTTAAAGGTGAAACATATCCAATTCTATGCATGGCATGAATGATAAATAGATAACTAGGATGCCACTTCAAGTTTCATGTCCCTGAGAAATGATGAACAAACAGTACAAACTGGTGAAAGAAGGCACAGGACTCTCTACAGCTTCCCCCCTCCAACTAAAGTGAAGTAGAACATCAAGGCTACATCTGTCACTGGACATTAGAAACAATTTAAGCATTCTGGAAAATAACAAAAATACCTCACTTTTCAGATGGTGTCTCGACATCTGGAGAGTCTCCTTCCCCACCAAAATGAAAATCTCCAATCCGGTCTGGAGCAATCCAGGAGATGGGATTGGCAGCAACTATAATAAAAATTATTACTATCAAGCTTAACTATCATCTTACCATGTAAGAAATAAAATGCAGCAGAGAACAAGTAAGGAAATAGATCCAAATGATGACCTCATATAAAATCAAATACGTATCTACTTAGAAACTTAATGAGTCAGCATCAAATGTCAAACCTGGCATCTCATCATCACCCATCTCATGTGAAGCAGCAGTACAAGCACGACGTTTTCTTACATAATTTTCCTCCATTGGTGCAGGAATTTGGAACGAGAACTGTGCCGTTGTTACACCCAGGAATTCTGGATGCTCAGACAGATAACTGAAAAAAGAAAACACCAGGAAATACTCAAAACGAATAAAGCAAATCAAAGATTCTGAAATCGGAAATACAGATCCTCCAATAATTATTCATTCATCTTAAATTGAGGCATTGAAAACCTAAGCAGCAGTTAACGACCATCAAGAGATGCAGTGTACCTCTGAACTTGCACCATAGATCGGAATCGCTTGCCTGATGGAGCAACGTAATACCTGTTAAGAAAATGAAACCACCCAACTGAATTTAGAATGACCTTTCCCAGAGCTCAAATCCTTAAAATGTAATTCATATACAGAATCACAGACATACACATCAGCAAATCTTGTGCCTCCTTCCGCTCTGATTCGTAAAATCCGTTGCCAGCCAGGAGGAGGTTGAGGAATACAAGGCTTGTCTATTGCCCATCGCCAGCTGCCATCCTTCACAAGATCCGGTTCATCATCACACGTTATTTCAGGCCGCCATTCACGAGCCGTTTCACAAAGGAAAGGCTGTTCCAATATTGTTTCTCGTATCTTCTCATACCTCTCCTTTGTAGGGATGAACCTCCATTTTGAGCAGTTGTCACATTGAACAGTATAAGCTGTTACTGAATCCTGAGCCCTTTTAGATCTTTTCCGTGAAGGGGTGGGACAGGGAACAAGTTCAGCTGCCGTAGTAACATTGGAGACACTTCCTTCCATTCTTTCAATAACTGCCAATATGAGAAGGAATGAAATCATTAGCAAGAACAGAACATCATAATTATACAAAGAGGAAAGATAGCAACAAATGTCGTCTAAATTTATATTTCAGAACAGATGATAACTGTAAAGTTTTATTCTAGAGTAGCGCATCTATAGCTCTATTTTCTCCTCTTTTCTTAAGTGAGTTCTTGGTGAAAAAAATAATTAACACATAATCTCATAAAAAAAGATTCGATTCAGAATTGGTACACGTTTCCGTGTTCATATCTATGTCGCAGAAAGGAAGATATGTTAACACAAATACAACAAAATAGGAGCACGGAAAACAGCGGTTCTCAAAAAAAAATAAAAAATAAGACACAAGACGGCTAGGTCATGTCAATTAATATAATACCTAAATCTATATTAGATAGGCCCGTAGCAACAACTAACAATAGAAATCTAGAAAATGCATATTAAATCTTCTTCTATGAGAAGAAACAACTATTTAAATATTATAATGTACATATTCTAAACGGCATCGTTAAGGCATAGTTCAACATGAAGGGCAAAACTAATAAGTTAAAATAACAAAAAGTATCATAACTTCAGCCATCTTTTCATCTACTTTGCAATGTTATATTGCACATAATACGTTTGATCTTTGTTTTACACGTGTATTCGACGTATTGGAGGCCTAAGACATGCTTATTTATTAATTTCCACTTTTACTTATTTGTAGGGCGAGTTTTGACGTGTTAGGTATGCATACATGGAGAATCCAACGTGTCATGTATAATTATTTGACACGAAAAGGCACACTCCCCTAGGTGTATATGCTACACAAGTTCATGATATTCAAACAGAAAGAAAGATAACATTGACCTTAAAACACTTACATGTCATAACTTATTTACATTGAAAGACCCCCATTATTTCTGATTTAAAAATTTCAAACTATGACAATTCGAAAAGCTTTTTCCTTGTGATTAGAGAATACAAAGCTATGTTCACTCGAACAAAGAGAAAATGACAAAAATATACATGCACATAATTCAGCAACAAGACTTAAAGTTTCTCTACTTAGGATGCCCTAGACCAACAAATAAGATGTATTCTCAACTTCAAATGAATGAAAAAAATTCCATTATTTTCTACATTATCCAAAATTCCTCAACCTTACACGAAAAGCATGGAAAAATTGAAATTTAGACACCTGGGATGTTGTTGCCATCTTTTCCATTTTGCCAAGGAAGCAAAAATTATCATCTATCAAAATTTCAAATCTAGCGATCATGCGCGAAAGCCAAAGAACCAAAACCAAACATTAAAGTTCTGTCGAGACTCAAGAAATACAAACCATATAAATATATAGGCGAAAATAGAAGGAGAAAAATCCCAGAGAAAACCTTAAACTATAGAGCAGCTGATCTTAGAATTCAAATCAGTTGCTAAGAAACCATATAAAAACCAAGAGTTATTTAGCTCTTGGAAGAGATGCACCAAAAATACAGCATCAGACTCTTTAAAGGGTCATAGTATTGATATAAGAACCATAAATTTTAAAATATATACACAGACAGATATATATCAGAATTTTCATTTCCTCTCATTTTTCAATGCCGATAGAAGATCATTCAAATTAAACCAAACCCTGGTTTAAAATCGACAAGAAAAATTTAAAATCTTAACTGGACACGAAAATTACAGGCATGCATGTTTATATGAGACCTTTAAGATGTATGAACAATTAAATTGAACAGATTTTTTATTCAATTAAAACAAATTTTGAATACCCGATACAACCTATATATATTTTCATAAAACAGCGAAAGATCAGAATGTGGGAGAGGGCGGAACGAAGAATTGGGAATTTTATACCTCCAATTGGACGTTCCAGTAAGCGGCGAGAGCGACGGCGAACTGAGAGATGGAATACGACTTGCTAGTTTAATGTGATGGGAAATGTAAAGAAAATAGTAAGGTGACGTCCGTATATAGCGAGCAAAAGTCGAGTTGGAGGCTTGGAGTTGGTAAAATTCAAAGAAAGTGCCAGGTGTAATGGTAAATAATTTTATTTTTTTGCCAAAGAGATATAAAATACTTAGGAGAATAATGTGAATAGGAAGAAATAATTGATTTATTTTTATGGGAAATCATAAAAAACCAGGAGTTTAAAGATTAGTTTTCAAAAATCAGGGCCAAACTTTAATTATTCAAAAATCATGTATAATAATAAATCCTAATTTTGTCAATCCATTTCACTCTCTCACCTCACCTCTGTCTCTCTCGCCTCTGTCTCTCTCTGTAAGAAATAATTGATTTATTTTTATCTGGTGCAAGTTGAAAGAAATAGTTTATTTTAATTAAAATTAGATTTTTAATAAATTTTGATAAAAGTTACGAAATGTATGGTTGAAAAGTTGTGGGTTCCATAAAATGTTTAGTTAAAATAAGTTGTTGACTTTGACTTAAATTAAAATTTGGATTATAATTTCTAACAAACAGGGTTTAAATATAATGTTGGGATTCGAGAGAGCGAAAGTTATCTTTTGTAATGCTTGCGTTTGTAGCCAACTATGACTCTAAACTCAAACAATTTGATGTCAAAACTACTTTTTTTTACATGGCGATCGTGATGATTTTTTTTTTTAATGAATCAATCTAAAGATTTTGAAAGTAAAGACAAACTTGATTGTGTGTATTTTTTTTTTTAAAGAAATTTTTTATGGATTAAAACTGTTGGCAAATAATTATATCACCGTGAATTGATTTGGACAGAATAATATTATGCAAAAATGAAGGCTATAAAATATTAATAGTCGAGGCAAGAGATAATGTCCCGCACTGGTGCTGACAGTATTCCGACACTCGTCTTTCAAAATACAACGATATCGACTTTAATAGTAGCACTTCAAATTTATTAAAAAAAATTATAATGTGAAATGGGGGCCAAACGGGCGCATATTATTTTCGCCAGATGCACGTGTCGTTATTATGAAAACAAGAACGTGATGGTATTTGACCAAGCTAGAAATTAAATTGCTCCTCACTACATGATAATAACTAAGATAAAAGGGAATGTATTGAATCCACGAACATGTCTTACTTTCGTAACCTAACTAAAATTTGGATAAAAGTTCAATAGCACTCAGTTTCCACATAATATAAGTTGAAACATCATTCGCAAGATTTAATGCTAAATTTATTAGTATAGTTAAAGAAGTCCAGTATCGACCTCAAGAATACGATCAGCTACTAATTCCTCATGTGTACTCTAATGAATCAAAAAACATCTTCGGATCTCGTCAATTGTGACCATGAAATTTGAAGAACGATTCATTAAAATATTTCTATTTCAAGCCCGTTATAACGAATGTAAGAACGTGATGGTATTTGACCAATAATTACTGGAAATTAAATTTCTCATCATAAAGCTGTATTGCTTGTCTCATAGTAGATATTCTCAACATAAAATTCTCCCAAATAAGGAGGATTTATTACTGCAGTTCCGATTGATATATTCACAGTTTTGCTGTGGTTGGGCTGATAATTTGAGGAAGTTGTAGCCACAAAAGGAAGTTGAACTATGTTTCTTGGAGTGGACTACACAAATGAAAATAAACCGAAAATTTAGAAACCTTGAAATCGATTTTCGACTAAATGCAAAAAGGTGGAGTTTCAGGATTTTCATATCTTCCAGGATTATCTATTATGGAGTTCCCTATACATAATGCAAAAAGCTTACGTCCTAGACTTGTCCATGAGCGGAGACAGACTCTTAGTAATCAAACAGGGGCAAAAGAGATCTTTTCTTAGAGGAAGCCATCTTCACAGGCATGCACCGACTCCAGGATTGCACCCGTTGGGCAGCACTTATCTCGTGTTGGCTTATCCAAGAATTATTCTACTTGTACATCAAGAAGTGTACATAAGGGTGTACACCCCCTCACATGGGGTGGAACCCACTTGTATAAAATACCTTTTAATTCAAGCGGGTCCCACCCCCATGTGAGGGGGGTGTACACCCCTATATACATCTTGATGTACCACTAGCAATTTATCCCTATTCAACAAATATTTTGTTTTAGCCTTGCTTACTCGACTTAAAGAACTGGGATAAAGGGGAGAATATCCTAGAAGCTTTCTTGGATTGAGAAGGAGCTGCCTGTGTGGGTGGCCAGAACTCCTACCGACCTTCTTTTATACATTTAACATTTTCCCCCAAATCTATTCACGACTAGGATTAGCCATGCCATCCGGGCTGAAGCACTTACTTTTGCCCCAGGCTTGCTCAGAAAAAATTCATACTGGTTTTGATAGCCCGGGAGACTTGAAAAATATCACGTATATAGAGCAAGTATCATATGGTTGACCACTGAGAATATCAGATAAAATTATGTACAAAAGAATGAAGGTTTACAAATGACGTTTATTTTTTTGTAAAAAAGGTGGGGAATTCCTAGAGTTGAAAACATTTTTTGAATTTTTCATACGTTGTTCAGTGCTACATAACAAAAATACCCTTTCAAGTAGTAGGATGAGCAGGGGAAGGCGAACTTCTGCAAACTGGACACGAACCGTTCATCCTCAACCATTCATCAATGCACTCAGAATGGAAACAATGTTCACACTGAGGTATGCACCTAAGTGCATCCTTGGGATTGTAATCCACGAGGCATATTGGGCAAGTGACACCATTAGGCCCCGGGAGGCGTCGACTTTCGCCGATAACTACTTTTGTGTAGGATTCAATGGTAGAGTCATCAAGGCCTGCTACCACTGCAGCAGATTGTGGTGTTATTGTAGCTGTAGCTGTAGCTGTGGCTGCATTTCGAGCTACAGCAATGGCCCGACGTCGACGGTCCATCAGACACATGAAGCATGATATAACAAATGAACATGCGATGGCCGGTATAACCATGGACAAGGCAATGATTTTGAAAATTTGCAGACCCCGGGACTTACCTGAAAATTGAAGTCAGAAGTAAATTAAAGTATTGATCATAATGGCACTGCTATGCATAGCTTTTATGCTCTATATTGAATTACCGATAGTTTGAACGTTCGAACGCTTGAAACATGGTGAGATTAGAAGTCGGGGCTTTTGACAAGTTTTAACGTTCAAAGACTCATAGCAAGATTTGTTGTCGGGACTTTGGTTACTAGTCGCAAACTCAAGATTAATGTGAACAAAGTTAAAGCAAAAATGCACACTCAAACACCCTCAACGTTAAAGTTACTTCACTTGTGGCTACGGGTATTCACTAAAAGTCGAGAATAAGAAGTTTATCGCAAACTCTCTCAATTTTATATGTAACCATGAAAAAAAAAGGCTCTCCTATCCTTTAATAAAAATATTATGATAGCATGATGCTATATTGAATGATCATATCATCTAAAAGTTTAAGTTGTTAGGTATTTTTGTGATACTCAAATAATCCCTAGACGATGATGAAAACAGTGGCCCGTTTAACTTCATAGACTATACGCCCGGGATTGAAGAATATTAAAATCCACACCATAAATGTTGGAACCCAAATATTGTTAGGTATTTAGAGGAAATCA
>CAIGRF010112497.1:66559-98356 GCA_903798235.1 Fraxinus ornus | reverse complement strand
CCCATTGGGCTAGATGCTCAATACCCAACTTATTGGAGATAAAGTGATAAGGGTTTATCTCTTCCTTCTTTCAAATTGGTAGAACTCTTATCATTATCTTGGTAACTAATTTCAGTTCTCGTGATATCTTCTTTGAGAGAAAATCTGGGAAATTGGTTCAACTCCTTGCCTATAAATTGAAACTTCTCAGCCTCAATTCTACACACCAAAAAGTCATTTAGCTTTGTGCCTTTGGAAGAAGAAACCCGGTTCTCTGCTTAGTGCAAAATCATCCCTGCTTTGTGCAATTTTTCTCCTGTTCAGTTTCTCCTCTTCGAGCATTTGTCTGCCCGTGTCCTTTCTCCAAAAGTTTGGTGTTACCTTTGTGGTGTTGGATCAGATTTTATGAGCCTAAGAAAAAGGAAAATTTCATTGTTCTAATTGTTTTTCAATTTGTGTTTCTTAATTTGATTTCTTAAGTTGATTTCATCTTATTGATAATTCCATAGTCCAATTACTTTGTTTTGTTCAATCATAGGTGGATTCAAGTTCAATATTAAAGAAATCTTCATGAACATTGCCTTACGCCTCCAAACTGTCAATAGTATAATATTATCTTCATCTGAGTCAACTGCAATTCTATATAAAAAATAATAATTCCATTATAATAAATCATGCTTGCATCATTCATAGTTCGTACATTGACCTTCATAGTTGTCCCTACTTAGAATGTCTTGACCCAAGCAAAAAAGTCAGAATGTCCTTTAAGCATATTGAACACACAACTTTACTTTATAAGCAAGTTTACCAATTAGTAAATAAGTTAGATAATATATTTATTGATCAAATTTGGAAATAAGTTACTTATTTTGTTACTTCCGAACTTCTTTTACTTAAAAAGTAAGAAAAAAGTAATATATCCAAACGTTTTTGCAGACTAAAAGATATTTAAAAGAAACTTTTAAATTTTTTAAAGCAAAAATCATGAAATTTGATGAGAGCTGAAATTGATTACCTGTTCCAGGATCCGAAAAACATTGAATTACCCTGCTGCTGCTGTTCTCAAATCCACAAATACCACCTTTTACTTCACAATCTATACAATCAGGAACATTCCATGTTAATTTAAGATCACCATTGAGGTCAGGTGAAACTCCCTGGTTCTGAAATGCCAATGAAACTGGGATTGGCAAAGTAACAATTATACTGCACATGTTCATAGCCCTGGCAAGATTCATTGAAGAAGTTGCCAACACATATATTGTAGAATTGCTAAGGCAGTTAATGGTAGTGATCTGGGATCTTGTATAATCTGAAGGACAGCTAAGGAAAGTATAGTTCCGATAATAATCTGCCATAAAAGGGGACGACGAAAGGTTCAAGTCCATAAGCCGCCTCGGGAGGCAATCATTTGGATCATAGAGCTGGATTTCTTGATTGAGGTAGTCGATACTCCGGACAAGAAAATCTCCGGAATAAGGAATGTTGAGTACAGCTTTGTTTCTCTGGATACTGCAATCCAGGATAAAACCGGGATAGCCACAGTTTTGAAGTGGTTCGCCTTGTAATTGGAAAGGAAATCTCACTTCAAAAGAATTGCTGCCACAGAAGTGAGTTTGGCAATGATTTCTTGCATTTATCACCAGAAACTGCAGGAATACAGAGAAGATGAGTTTCAGAATTCCCATAGGTACAAAAGTTAGAAATAGTTTAGCAAAGAATGAGGTAAGGTTCATCTAAATACTGCCCAAAGTCAGAGGTTTGTGCAAGATTATGCTGTTGACCTACCAAATATCCATTATTCAACAAGAATATAGAATTGGTATTCTATTCCCAATTGGCAGTAATTTATTTATTGAAAGTATTTTGAAGGCTGGATAAAGAAATCTATAGTCCATCCAATTGTAGTTTACAATATATGTTCGGTTCAATTTTGCCTAAAGAAAGGTGGAAATTTGCAATGAGCAACTTTTGAATTAGCGCAGGCTTAATATAAAAGTAAATTTATATAAATTTACTTTTATATAAATTTTGCTGACAGAACCTATAGTTTCACATACAGGAATGGCAATGGGGCAAGTTCGGGGCGGGCAGGGCACCCTCGCCTGTGCCACACTTATGACGGAGCAGGGCAAGGGACTCGTTTGCCACCAGTTAATATTATACACATTTTGTCTTTACATTTAATTTTTTTAAATAATACTAAATGGGACAAGGTGGGGGAGACTGATACCTGTCCCCGTCCCGTCCCATTCTGCCTCACCCCGTATTGGAATTCATGGATATCAAATTAATCGAATTTTTTTGTCATCCCTACGCACATATGGAATTGATTAAAAACATGGTGTGACAGTGGTGCTATTAGCCAATAGGAAATCTTGAAGTCTTAAAGCTTATGTGTTGGAAAATTCTAATANCTGATGGACGAGATTGTTTGAAATACCCTTAATAATAATAATAGCAAAATTTTGAGCTCATAAGGTTGTGCACATTTGAAAGGTTACACGTATGGCCCAGTGGGAGATTGTTGGAAAATTCTAATATAAGTGGGGCCACATGTAACATATTAAAATGTGTGTGCTATTATTTAAAGTTTATTAGTCAATTAAAGTGATCCACTAAAGATGAAATTTGACTAATGGGTATTAGTTTTCATGGAATTAAAGTGTAGAGACCGGAAGTTTGTTTCAGATTGTTGATGGACCGACTTGAAACAAATGAAAGATAATGAATGGTCATTATCTTATGAATATATGGGTTATGGTCCCCATTTTTTGATGGTTTTCTTCAAGATTTCTATATCCCATCAATGGAAATCAAAGGTTGAAAGAAGATCACAAATCAAATTGGAAGATCTAACCTCTTCAAGTAAAGAATCACACATCTACGGATTGAGGTATGTTTTATTCTTCCACTATTTTCATTCTCATTGAATTTCAACATGGATGGTTACAAGATTGATTATTGATTGGATTGAATCGATAATCCCTTTTCTAATGTTTTCTATGAAGTGGTATCAGAGCCGATCTATTGTTGAATCATTGAGAAATTGAATTTTAAAATTCTGATTTTTTGGGTTATTTGATTAAGCATGTTATTATGGATTTTCATAAATTATATGCGTTAATCATTTAATATTTTAATGGATCTAGACCATCATGATGTGGACAATTTGACTACTGTACATATTTTCTGAGATTGGCAGCACCCCTGCACGTGAATTCATTATGTGAATAAAAGAACTTTTGACAAGAAAATTAATTTTCAGTATAAGGCAATAGGCATTGAAATGGGTGCTGCCACTACTTTCAATTTTCTTTCAGATTTCAGTTATATTAAAATTTTCAGATCTGTTGAAATCTTATTTCAAGTTTTAATTAAAAAAAAAAAGGGCTGCATTTCTGATGCATTTCAGCATTATCTACTCTATCAATTGTTTTAAAGGGGCATTTTTAAAGAGGATTATACTCAGTTTGGAGGCCCAGGTTATTCTAGAATAGTGTATTTTTAAAGAGGATCATTCAAATTGTTTGAAGGTTATTCCTGGGTATCATTAAACCAATTTGGGTATTCTCCAGCAAAATCTCAATTTACCGTGTTGCTGCATTTTTTTTATTCCTGAAGCGCGATAGCGCTCACCGGCTCCGCCCCCGTCACTTGTGGTCTTGGCGGCGCCGGGAAGGCCAAGGGATGAAGATGAGGGGTTTCTTCATTGAAGTATTTTTTTTGGGTTTGGAAGATAAGGGGGCGGGGGCTTGGGCTGAAAATTTGAAGTTTCTAGGCCCCTGGTTGCAATTTAAGGATTAGGGTTAAAATTTATATTTTAGCCCCTAAGGTTTTAATTTTATTCAAGTTGGGCCTTAAGGTTATGGGTCTTAATAACCCGGTCCCTAAAGTTTAAAGTTCATCCAATTGGGCCTTTTAAAGTTATGGGTTTAATAATTCAGCCCCCTGAAGTTCTGAAATTAATTAATTTGGGCCATTTAAGTTCTGAATTTTATAATTAAGCCCCTGAATGTTCATAATTGGTTTAAATTGGCCCCTAAAGTTTCTAATAATTGCTTTTAAGCTCCTAAACTTTCCAATAATTTATTAATTGACCCATAAAGTTTTGAACTATTAAGTTTTGGGTCCCTAAAGTTCTCAATAATTAATTATTGGTCCCTAAAGTTTTGAATTAATTAATTTTGACCCCTAAAGTATTGAATTATTAACCCTTAGGCCCTTAAAGTTTCAAGATAAATACAATTAAGTATTCCGCTTTTCAAATTTTGGTATAAAGGACTCATTTGAGTATATAATATTCAAAAGTGAATTGATTGAAGCAATATGTTGCCAAAGCAACCTCTCTTGTGGAAATTAATTAACTTAGAATATTAGAAGGAATTCGTGTGTATGCTTGTTCATGCGGATATTAGCCGGCCCAAAGGAAGGTTAATATTTGGCCGAATTGTATGCACACTTGTGGTGGTAAATGTGTGACAATTATAAGGTTTCCATGTGACTAATAAATCAATCCAAAGATGGGTTTATTATTTGACAGGAGTTATTGTCAATGTTTGATCACTACACCAAGAGTACCACTTACAGTTAATATTACTGTCCAAAGACTTGATATTAATGATGTGCTAGGTATCTTGAGATGGGACGTACCATTATTTGAATAACTTAATTGTTTATACGGATTCCAATGTGAACATGTTAATTGGGAATAAGTTCTCTATTCAGTTAATCCATCCACTTCTGCTATATCTGTCAACATCAACTTCATTCCAGTGCTAAACAGAACAAACTTCAAGTATTGGAAAGAGAACATATTAATTGTTCTTGGCTGCAAAGATCTAGATCATGCGCTCCGGATTGAGCAATCCGCTTCTCTTACGGAAGAAAGTTCATCTAATGGAAAAGGGAACTTTGAGAAGTGGGATCGCTCAAATCGCATGAGTCTAATGATCATTAAGCGCGGCATTCCGGAAGCCTTTGGAGGCACAGTATCTAAAGATATAACTAATGCCAGTGATTTCTTTGCCGAAATTGAGAAGCGTTTTGAGAAAACGATAAGGCTGAAACAAGCACGCTTTTGCAAAGCTTGATTTCAATAAAGTATAATGGCAAAGGAAACATAAGGGAGTACATCATGGAGATGTCTCACATTACTTCTAAAATTAAGAGACTAAAGCTAGAGTTGTCTGATGACTTGCTCTTACATTTGGTAATTGATTTCGCTTCTTGCACAATTCGGCTGATTAAGGGCAGTTACAACTGTCAAAGGGGAAAGTGGACTCTTAATGAGTTCATTTCCATATTATGTGCAAGAAGAAGAAATGCTAAAGTAAAATGAAACTGGCATTACTCACTTGGCAAGTATTTCTAAAGATAATAAAGAATAACAAAGCTGCATTCGGTTCGGTTTAAAATAAACAGCAAAAGCCTGAAAATGATAAATCTGGGATATATAGAGGGAGATTGTACTAAATACCACGTTTGGCGTGTAAAGGAAAGTACACTTCTCACTTTGGTTTGTTTTGAGGTAAATTTAATGTCAATACTTAGACACAGTTTGTGTATATATTTCGGTACTTGTACTCAAATAAGTGTGTCTATGCGGGGTTGTCTGAGCTGCCAAGCCAATTGATGCTGAAAGATTCATCTATGTGGGGCGATGGCAAATCAGTTAAAGTTGAGGCTATAAGGACTTTAGGTTATCATTAAAGACTGGTTATTATTTGAATTTGAAAGAGACATTTGCGGTACCGTCTTTTGGACGGAATTTGGTTTCTATTTCTACATTGGACAAATTTGGTTACTCTTGTTCAATTTGAAATAGTCAGGTTGATCTCTTTCTTACCTCAAATATGTGGGCACCAGTTCTTTATCCGGTAATGATAACTTATATCAGCTTAATACGGTTGCCTCTTATAAAGAAGTCTTGTATATGAATCCGCGTGGTATTAAACATAAATTAACCAATGAGAATTCTGCTTTGTTTTGGCACAAGCAATAAGGTCACTTCTCTCAAAAGAGAATGGAAAATCTTGTGTTAGTAGGAATTCTTGATTCCCTTAATTTTTCAGGACTTAAGTGTCAATATCAATTGCATTGAGGGAAAATAAACAAACATAAGGAGATTAAGTGCCATACGACTTCGGACGTATAAGGAATCCCAAACATTGGACATGTTCAAGGCATACAAGACTGAGATTGAAAATCAACTCAGTAAAAGAATTCATTAAGTCAGATCTTACCATAGTGGTGAATACTATGATAGATATGACGGATCAGGAGAACAACGTCCAAGGCCTTTTGCTAAAATTCCTAAAGGAATGTGGAATCATTCCATGATACATCAGGATCTTTTTAATAAAGATCAGTAAAGACTGCAGCTTCAATTTTCAACACAGTTCCAAATGAAGCAATCTTTAAGGGGTTAAAAATTTTTAAAGATCCCACTATTAAGTTAATATTCGAGACGGGAAATGTTCGGTTCTTGAGGATGTAGAGTTTGCGGGGGGAGATAAGGTTATAACTGTATACAATCAAGAGATTGTTTCAGTAATTCAAACTCAACAACCTCAAGTATAAAGTTATTAAGGAAATCCACTATAAAAGGGAGAAAGACAATTCTGGATGACTTTAGACTTTATAGTCTTTTCCAAGAAAATAAGGATGACATGGATTTGTGAAAGAAGATCTGATCAATCAACTTTCATCAAGTCATGTAAAGGAATTACTCTCAAAAGTGGATTGATGCCATGAATAAGGAGTATAAGTCTATACAAGACAATAAAGTTTGAGATCTTGTCCCATTACCGGAATGGTAATGTGGAAAGATATAAAGTTCGTCTTGTAGCTAAAGACTTTATTCAAAAGGAAGGCATTGACTATAAGGAGGCTTTCTCTCCAGTTTCAATGAAAGACTCTTTCAGGACAATTATGGCACTTGTTGCACATTTTGATCTTGAGCTACAGCAAATGGATGTTAAGACGACGTTTTTCAATGGTGATATTGATGAAACGATCTATATGGTGCAATCATAAAACTTTGTGTCGGAGACCAAAGAATATAGTTTGCAAATTAAAGAAATACATCTATGGGCTTAAGTTGGTTTCCCGTCAATGGTACCACAAATTTCATCAAGTAATTATCTCATTTGGTTTCGAGATAAATGTTGTTGGTGATTGTGTGTATCACAAGTTCAGTGGGAGTAAACATATATTCCTGATTTTGTATGTTGATGACATACTGCTTGCCACTAATGATATAGGCATGTTACACGAAACTAAGAGATTTTCATCAAGGAGTTTTGAGATGAAAGATCTTGGTAACGTCTCTTTTGTATTAAGGATTTGGATACATCGGGATTACTTTCGAGGTATTCTTAGATTGTCACAAAAGAGCTATATCGATAAAGTATTTAGAAAGTTTGGCATGCAGGACTGTAAATCAGGTGACACCCCTATTGATAAGGGAGACAAGTTTAGTCTCAATTAATGCCTAGGGAAATACGTGAAATTCTCTATGCTTCTGCAATTGAGAATTTAATGTATACTCAGGTTTATACAGATCCGAATATAGCATTCATTGGAATGCTAGACAGATATTTAACTAAATTTGGGATGGAAATTCGGAAAGCAGCAATGAGGTTATTCAGTATCTATAGAGAACTAAGGATTACATGATCACATTCAGGAAAATCAGACCAATTGGAGATCGTTGGATATTCTGATTATGATCATGGAATTTGACTGCAAAATATTGTCACTGTGCTGCATATTTTGGATGGAATTGAAAGACCATTTAAGTTAAGTTATTATGTGACAATAGCAGCCTTGTATTCCAACGGGAACATGACGATGTCAAAATCCAAAGACATTAAGTTTCCAATTGTTAAGGAAAGAAATCAGAGTGGTTAGATTTCTATAAAGCATATAAGGACAAACTCCATAATCATGGATCCATTTACTAAATGGCTACCGCCCAAGGTCTTTCATGAGCATAATGCTCACGGGTGTTACATCTTTTGATGATATGCCAGTTTAGTGGGAGTTTGTATTTGGATGTTGTCTGTTTTAGACACATATTTTATCCATGGATATTCGGTTAATTTCAGAAATAAAGTATTCAGTTCAGTTTCACTCTGATTAAAGTTTATGGTTGATCTCACTTAAGAAATAAGGTTGGACCAGTTGGAAATAGACATGTTTGGATCACATAACATGTAATTTCCATGCTACGCTTCCATGATTGATCTATGTCATTTGGTTGTATGGGTGTACGTGACCATTGATGGATTTAGTCACGTTAAATGTGACGAAAATCGCTTTGATCCTATATCAATATGACTGATGGACGAGATTGTTTGAAATACCCTTAATAATAATAATAGCAAAATTTTGAGCTCATAAGGTTGTGCACATTTGAAAGGTTACACGTATGGCCCAGTGGGAGATTGTTGGAAAATTCTAATATAAGTGGGGCCACATGTAACATATTAAAATGTGTGTGCTATTATTTAAAGTTTATTAGTCAATTAAAGTGATCCACTAAAGATGAAATTTGACTAATGGGTATTAGTTTTCATGGAATTAAAGTGTAGAGACCGGAAGTTTGTTTCAGATTGTTGATGGACCGACTTGAAACAAATGAAAGATAATGAATGGTCATTATCTTATGAATATATGGGTTATGGTCCCCATTTTTTGATGGTTTTCTTCAAGATTTTTATATCCCATCAATGGAAATCAAAGGTTGAAAGAAGATCGCAAATCAAATTGGAAGATCTAACCTCTTCAAGCAAAGAATCACACATCTACGGATTGAGGTATGTTTTATTCTTCCACTATTTTCATTCTCATTGAATTTCAACATGGATGGTTACAAGATTGATTATTGATTGGATTGAATCGATAATCCCTTTTCTAATGTTTTCTATCATTATGAAATAAATAATATTAGATTTTGTTATGGGTGAATAAAGCAGCCCTCTAGTTTATTTGATTAGGAGATGGGCTGTCTGGGATGGATTAAAATCTAGGTAAATGGTGTTTTTTTTACTGTTGAAGAGTCCAACGGTCACAATTCAAAAAAAATGGCTGTTTTTTGTGTCTGATGGTCAACAGCACAACGGTCCAAAAATCAATTTTGGTAGATTTAATCAATCACAAACAGAGCCTCAACTAGAATTTAGAGTGTTATTTGTTTCATTTGAGAAGACACTTTGAACTGATAAAAAGTTTTCACTAGAGTTCGTCGTTGGTGAGCAAATTTGCTTATGACTGTGGTCTGTGATTGTTTGGTAGGATAATCAGATGAGGACATTACACGATTGAAGGGTAAATACCATCAGAATTTGAATGATGAAGATGGGATTATGACGCCACCAACCCATTTAGGCGTGTACGAGGTTGGATTCAATTTTAAGTTCTTTATTTAATTAATTACGTCATTTATTTAGGCCATGTTCGGCAGAGATTAAAATCAGATTAAAATTGAAAAATTAATCGTTATTGTTGACTTTTATTAGACGGGTGGACCCAATAAACGACTATATTTTTAATTTTAATTAGATTTTAATCTCTACAGAATGGGACATTAATTAGAGTTTTTTTTTCTAATTCTGTTAGGACTTTTGAAATTTAGGGTGCAATTTTTACTTGAGAGTTGCACGAGGCCTTGATCCTTATTCACAGATGTGGAACGATGTTTTGTTGGTTGACTTTTGGTTTTAATTTGAAAATCTAATATAATTAATTGGGGGAAGGTTTATAACTTCTTGTGATTTTTCTCAATATTTAAAAAAAAAAATGATTTATCGGTTTTGTGTTTATCACTATACACGGTACACTATGAGAAAATTATAGTTTCATTGTCGCGTTATGTCTTTAATGTTCAATGAAGATTTTGTGTTCATTTCTTCATACTTGTACGCTGCATCAAAAAGTTATAATTTCGTAGTCATTTTTATCTTTAATGTCTGAAGAATCATGTGTTCGGGGAAAAAACTAAACCAACTCCGCCTCTTGTCAAGTATAAATCGACCAACTCGACCATTGGGTAGAATTGAAAATGTGGCTTTGCCAAAATGATAACACGAAAGCGAAGAAAATTGTTTGGCAAAGCAAGTTTGATGATTTAAACAAAAATAAATAAAAAGCACTAGACAATTGGAGAGTTCTAAACAAATATATAAATTAGGTGAAAAAATGAGATAAATTAAAGTTAAGGGACCAACATGAAACAAACTTGTAAGTGGTATAAACTTCCCTGAGAGTACAGAAAGAAAGCATATACAAATCATTCAACCGGAACCCTATTCCTGTATGGCAATTTGACAAACAGAACAGATAAATCAGAATCCAATTATTAACAGTTGATAGCTGCATCGGAGGAGAATAAATCGATCAATCAATCAATTGAACATTAATCTAATGAAGAAAAGCGGGAGCGGGAACAGTATGGTTGATAAGGGTCGGACCTTACCGGTGGATCCCAATCTCCCGCGATTTCTGTGCCAGAACTGTCGTCAGAGCCTCTGTATCGTCGGCATCGATTCTTACGCCGACAAATTCTTCGCCTCCGGTTAGAGTTCTCCAACCTTGTTGGTATTTGCCAATTTCATTTTTTTATTCATGTGAGCTGTAATATTCAATTTACGATCATCAGCGTCAAAGTTAATGAAGCAAAGTTCTTTTTTTCTGTTTTCGAAGTACGAGAAGGTTAAAGAAATAATACATTACGTTTAGTACAGCGGAGAGCCAAGACTCTATATTTACACCAATGAAACTGTAATTAATTATAATGGTTTTAGGAGCATCTTTATTAACTTATGAAACTGTAATTAGTTATACTGGTTTACAGCACTTCTGTGAAATGCTTCTATGTTTAGGTTGTCAAGTACATGATTTTGCAAGTTAAATTTTCTAGTTTCTTTTCCTTTTTTTCCCCTGATATTGTTAAGGCTGTAGTTTGACCCTACTTCAATAGATTCCATCTTGAGCTTCGATAGCTGCATTAGGTTATCTTGACTTAGTTTTATAGTTCTCTGGTGTATATCTTCTCTGTCGTATTGGAATAAAAAATATTTTTGTAAAATGGGGAAGCGAGTATCTGTGTGATCAATGATATTCATCTTAGACTTAAATCTACACTGGAAATATCTTCCACACCACCGTGGCCATGAGGGTGGTCACACTTTAGGAACTTCCTACAACACACCCTACCCAAACCCCCTAAACCCGAAATTAACCATCATATCCTGTAAACACTCCTCGGGACTTTTCTATCGATTCGATGACTGTCTGACCAACTTCTTCCCTGTTAAGTTTATTTTACTTCGATACCTTCACTAAAGTTTTATACTGGTATTGAGGCCGTACCGGGGTGGACTTAGTTTCGGCAAGCGGAACCTCTGGCTACGGACACTGTCTTCCTATCCACGTCGAGACTATGTCGTCCGTAACAGGTTAATACATGAAAATAGCTTCATAAGTATGAGAGTAACGGAATGGAATGGGACCTAAGCTCTAGGAGAGACATTGTCGATTGTTACGTAGACTTATAGTAACATCTTTCTTAATCGAAAAGTCTAAATAAAGGAACACCTAGAACCTTGCTTTACTCTTAAAAGTTATCCGATTTCTTTTGTACTCAAGTTCAAATCATTGGTGCGGTGTAGGGGAGTATAAGCCATAGCAGTGATGGAAGCAGGACTCGTATTCCGATAGAACGTCTGAATTTTTTTTCAAACACAAAACATAATAATATTAAAAACTAAAACAAAATTCTTTTAAACTTTTTTTTCTCAACCTTCAGTGGGGGACAGGGACCTCACTGGCCCCCACCTGTCTCCACATCTTGCCATAGAAAGAAATTGTAGCTCCTTTCTGTTTTAGGCTTCCATAATTGGATAAGTTTAAAGATTGTTAAGATTGAACCTTTTTTGTTGAACTGAGTTCCAGCTATCTTACAATTAGAAACAGCCCAGGCTTACTCCTTTCCAGTTTCATAGGAGTAGATGCTTGCTGGCAATAAGAATCTGATTGATGCCTAAAGGGAAGTACCAACAGAATTTGCGATTCGGCATTCAAAATTAATTTGATAGAGATGCGGCTCTACTTAAAAGAAAAAGAAATTAAAATTTTCTTTATTCATTTAGTTTATTTCTTTAAGCAGATCTTTAACTTGGATACTTGGGATGAATTTTGCTAATCTATGCTTTAGTATATATGGAATTTACGGTTTACTTTATTTTCCCTTAAGTGGGCTAGAAGAGGAGAAGTGTTGATACGTTAGTGCAAAGCCAACTTCAAATGGAATATATTAGATACTTTGGATACCAACATGTTGCTTAGGTAATGCAATGATACATTCATATGAATGATTTGGAATAAAATGTGCAGGGATGCAAGGTTCTCCAATTCATGGGACTGGTGGCATTTTAGATTCAACACGTGCGGACCATTCATTTGTCATGTTGCCAAAGGAAAGGAATCAGGTAGCAGGGATCTCTCCTCATCCACGAGGTGGAGTAATGCAGCCTGATTCTACTCAGTCTGGGAAAGCAATAGAAGAGTCATTTGTGGTGTTACCTCCACCAGCGGCTTCAGTGTACAAATGTGAGTTTGGAGCTGATGGAGGGGGTTCCAATTTGCCATCACCTGAGGGCGGCTCAACTAATTCTACTTCACAACCACATAATTCGGGCTTTCACTCGACAATAACTGTCCTGAAGCGTGCATTTGAGATTGCCACAACACAAACACAGGTATGAAAAAGTTATCCAATTCACGGGTTATCAGGCATCAGCAAGAAAACTTCAATGTATAATTGAGTAATCTGTCCCCATTCATCTGAAATGAACCATGCAATTTGATGCATCAATCATGTTTTAATGTCTTATTCTGCCTCGTCTTTTCCCATTTTACTATTCAGGTTGAGCAGCCTTTGTGTCTTGAGTGCATGCGGGTGTTATCTGATAAACTTGATAAGGAGGTTGAAGATGTGAACAGGGACATAGAAGCCTATGAAGCCTGTCTTCAACGATTGGAAGGGGAAACAAGAAATGTTCTTAGCGAGGCTGACTTTCTTAAGGAGAAATTAAAGGTGCTTGTTTGTTTCTTCTTCTCTCCTCTTCCCGGTCTCCCCACCCAACAGCTGAAATATTTTCTGGATCATCATCGTCGTCATCATATTTTTGCGGGCTATACAAACCAGATTTTTGGTGTAAAAGTCTGTTTGACATAGGTTTGTCAATAAGAGCAAGACATCATCCAATATTGGGAGACAGCCCATTTAGTTTTCCTCTGTATTTTGCTTAGAATTGAAAAGTTCAGGTGATTGTGGAAGGTGAATGGGAATTTCCACTTTGACTCGATGAGGACTTGAGATTTTAGGGCTCAACTTTTTATGTATTGTATCTAGATATGCTACCATGGAAGAAAAGGCTATGTTTGTAAGATCACTTATCGTTAAGGTGCTTTCTGAATGCATTAGTGCCAATTGTAATATTTTGCTGAATATGTCTACTTGGAGTTTAAACCTTTCAAAAAAATAAATGGATACACCTGTCTGCTTATCTACTCCTTGATGTGTGAACTCCACGTGTTTTAGATAGAAGAAGAAGAACGGAAACTTGAAGCAACTATTGCAGAAACAGAGAAGCAATGTGCAGGAGTCACTGCTGAACTGAAGGAACTGGAGTTAAAATCTTGTCGCTTTAAAGAATTGGAAGAGCGGTAAGCCTCAGACAAGCTTCACATGTTAATAGAGATTTGTGTGATGGAACTGTTTGTAGTGCAGTATTATACAGTGATTTATAAGTATTTGTAAGATTTTTTCTTTTAGTTTTCAGCCTTTTTTCCCCTCAATTTTTTTTTGTTCGGATGAACCTTAAACTTTTTGGTTTAATAGTTCATTACATCTGTTATCTTTACCAGGTATTGGCAGGAGTTCAATAACTTTCAGTTTCAATTGATCTCACATCAGGTCTGGTTCTGCTATTATATCATGGACATATCCCTTCCCCTACTCCTTCCCTTCCACAGAGTACCTGCATCTCTAGCCTATCATCGCTGGAAAGATGTAAATCTGGGGAAGGGGGATTCCAACTGTCTATACCTTAGATCCAATATAGTGTAGATGTTCTCTTGATGAAAGCTATTGTAAATTTTACGATTCAAATATTTGGTCAACAGGAGGAGACAGATTCAATTTGGGCCAAGATAGAAGTTTCACAAGCTCATTTGGAGTTGTTGAAACATACGAATGTGCTCAATGATGCCTTCCCTATCTGGTATGATGGAGACTTTGGAACAATTAACAACTTCCGCCTGGGAAGACTTCCTAAGTTTCCGGTATGCAAAAGTAAATGTGCATTTTATTTGATTCCTTCAATGTGCCAACATAGTGTCTTCTTTATCTGTCGCACATACCTAATTATAGACAGGTTGAAATGTCTTGTAAAATGTATATTTCCTTCTGGTATCTATATGATTAAAGCTTATTTCACATCCTGCTTTCTTTTTAAACAAAACACAGTTTCAAGGGGTCGAAGAACTTCGCTGCATGTATGTTATTGCACATTTATCAAGAACTGATTTTAATTGAGATCCACTTTTGTATGCTTATTCTTAGGTTGAATGGGATGAGATAAATGCTGCATGGGGCCAAGCTTGCCTTCTGCTTCATACGATGTCTCAATATTTCAGGCCAAAGTTTCAGTATCCTTTTACAAATTTCACTTCGAAAGTAAATAAAAAAAATAATAATAACAGGATTTATGCTATGTCTGCTGTTTCAAGTATTGTTAGTTTCCTGAGGCAAAAATGTTTAACCTGCTTAGAATCTCTCTATTTATATAATATCTTCTTCACATTGTTGATGGTGTGTGTTCCTGGACTCATGCTAAGGATTTCATGATAATTGGACTTTTAAGAGTGGTTAATAATACAAGCAACTTAATTATACAATTAAGTTTATGAAAAGAGAATAAAAATCCTGGAACATCAATCGCAGACAGAAACCAGCATAAAATATATATTTACCATTGAAGAAACTAGTACCATCATTTTTAAGGTGTAGTGGTAAAGTCTGGTAAGTCATTTTTAGTCCCCAGATCTGATCTTAAATATTTGCTACCATTTGAAATTTTCTCTTTCACCTTGTCAGATTGATGTAATATTTGCTCAAGTGCTCACACTTAAATTTTTTATGTCACTTTGAGAGTACTCAGCATGAATACTTTTCCTTGCACCCACAAGTTGACATTANCAAATGATCCATGTTACTTTGTGAATTGTTGTGCCCTTAATGTGCTTTTTTCTAGATATCAAATAAAAATTATTCCTATGGGAAGTTATCCTCGCATAATGGATAGCAGCAGCAATACTTACGAACTGTAAGTTGAATTTCAAATTTCATGAGGAATATCTGATTTTAGAATTACAGATGAACTGAACAGAGCTTGTCTGAACTTCCATCATTGCACCATTATGTGAGTTTGTTTTGTACATTTTTTTTTCCTGTGGTCTTTTGGGGTTAATTCTTAAATAAGGATTTGCTGCTTTGGGTACTGATTTCCAAAAGTTCTGTCTATTTCCAATCTGTCTTTCTTTCAGGGGAAGAAAAAATCAGTCTAACTGTAATTCTTATTAATTTTCAAAGTTGTATACAATCTGAAAGTCTAATAATCTATCTAATCCCATCAAATATAATATAATCACATCAGATCTAATATAGCCCCTGTTTGGGCTTCATTTTAATTTTAATGTTGTTTTCAACCACACATTCTTCAATAAAATAATATTACACGTAAAACCAAAATTTTTCCTTCTTTTTTAATCACACATTCTCCAAAAAATTACTATTCCAAAATACATTTTTCCCATCATGTTTGGGTCCATTTTAATTTTAATGCCTTTTTTCTCTTTGTTCTTATCAACGACACATTTTTCGATAAAATAGTATTACACATAAACCCAAAAAATTTCCTTCTTTTTTAACCACTCATTCTCCAAAAAATCACTATTCCAAGTTACATTTTTCCCAGAAAACTAATTTTAATGGAGCCCAAACCGGCATAATCTTAGCTACTTTTTATTTTCCTAAAATGTGTTTTTAATTTTCATAAGTTGTACTCTGGCTGCTTGGAGTTATTGCACAAACTTGACCTCCCTTCAATCCCAAATCTTGTTGGCTGTACAAATTCTTCTTTTTCTGTTCACTTATTGCTTCACATCCATCCATTTTATGGATTGCTTGCTTTTGTAATATAATTGATCATCTGTAATCTTTGTATTTGAATAATGTATTTGCTTGAAATTGTGCACTTTGTCATCTTCTGGTCATTCTAGTGAGCTAATGTGAGTTTTCTCAGCTTTGGTCCCGTCAATCTGTTTTGGAGTACTCGCTACGACAGAGCGATGACATTGTTCTTGAGCTGCCTGAAGGAATTTGCTGAGTTTGCAAAGGCAAAGGATGTAGAAAACAACATTTCTCCTGAGAAATGTTTTAAGCTTCCATACAAGTAAGTGATTGTGTGCTTCTTATTTCATGCAATGATTTGGTGGAGATACAATTGTCAAATTTTAAGCTTCCATCCAAGTTATTGCGTGTCTTATTTCTTGAATGATTTGGTCAAGATACAATTGTCTAGTGAACTTTTATAATTCTATGTTGTAGCAGTTATAAGCGTCTTTAAATATTTTTTACTGTTATGCTAAGTTTCTCCCCCCCCCCCCCTTGCCCAACTTTTTTTTTCCCTTTTTCACCTGTCATACTTTTCAGGATAATGTGACCTTTTTTGAAGTATAAATCGATCTTTAATTTACATGGTGTTAAGAAACGATATTTGGATACTGAGAAATTTTTTAACTTAAAAACTATTGTTTGGAAATTGGAAGTTAGTAATTAGAAAATACTGAATAAAACAAAATAAAATATGGTTCTGCAAGAAAGTTAAATTGACCAAGAATACTTAACAGAAACAAATAATGCGACTATTTAAATATCATAAATGATGTACGACGGTACTTTGCATTGTTCTATCATGTTGTTTTGGTGTTTTGTCCATTACTTGACTCGAGAAGTCGATATGAACCACCTAGGGCAATGGAATTGAAGAATCCCACGATTCTTGTCTACTAAAATCATTCAAGGCTTGAATTTGCGGAAGGACACCACTGGCCTCTTGAAGTCTAATTGTGTGAAAGAAGTTGCAGTTGTGTTATGTATTTTGTTGAATTTCTTTGGATTGTTTTGTGAAGGATTGTTTTCAATGTCCGCTATGTCCTAAATTTGGTTCGGCTAGCTTAACTCAGAGCACAAAAATATAACGTGTTTGGTACGGTAGACAATACTAGAAAATAAAAAGAAGCTGAAATTTTGTCAATAATATTATCTAATATTGCGTACCAAACATGTCCTTATGGAAATTTCGGTTTATATTGCATTATAATAATCATCATTAGCTTCTGACATTATTACACGTATTTGCAGGATTGAAAATGACAAGGTCGAAAATTACTCTATTACACAAAGCTTCAATAAACAGGAGAATTGGACCAAAGCTCTCAAGTACACGCTCTGCAATTTGAAATGGGCTCTCTACTGGTTTGTAGGGAATGCCAATTTCCAGCCTTTCAAGCCATCGGTCTCGTCTCACACTGAAGCATTGGGTGCAGGATTGCAGTACAGTAAGCGACCCATGGATTCCAAGTTACATTCTTCAAATACTTGATACACAGTATAAAATATACATGCTTGTAGCATACCGAAGTGTAAATAAGTATACGATTAGAGATTTTGAGTCAAGACTAGTTCATTTCATAGTTATCTCTTTTAATGCTTCGAAAATACTCCCATCTGGAACCGTCGGATTATATAGAACTGTTAAAGTTTATATTTTTAGTTCATTTTCAGCATGGAGTTTCGAGGAGGTGTACAATTCTAAGTCCCGATTCTTCATATGATCGAAAATTTCTGCATTTTTGTCCTCTAATTTCGCATGTATGCGAATCACGGAGGATTTAACTGTTGACTAAAAAAAAAAAAGCAACATCATTGAGAGAGGATTAGTGAAACGAAATGATCATTACATTGATTGTTGGTTTGGGTAAGAGTGGATAAGATTAGATGTGTGATAAAATTTGTTTATTGTAACTTTGTTTAGCTCAACGTGTGAAAAACATTTATTAAAAGAGCAAGTGTAGGTCACGTAATTTAGTCAACGGCAAAAACTAACAAAAACTGTGAAAGAGGGATTAACTTGGCTAATTTATTAAAGGTTGGGGACAAAATATGAATGGTTGGGGATTAAATTGCAATTGCCCAAACATTTTTTTTAAAGGTGTTTGTCACTCTTTGTAATATAATAAATGTAAAATTTATTCAAATGTGGCTCATGTGTCCTGGCCTGGCTTGGCTTGGCTTGCCATTTGAATTGCTAGCCTTGGCACACATCAAGACCATGTCCATGCCAGCTCTCCCAAAAAAGAACTTAAGCCTCCATTGGTATACAAATTTATAAATGACTTACAAATTTAGTCAAAATTAAACAATAATTTCAATCAATACGTTCATAATTACTGCTAATTATTATCTACATATTTCAGACTCAATATTATTCATTTTTATAAACCATTTATAAATTTGTCAAACGTGTAGACGTGCTTTGGATATGATCTAGAGTTGGGCTCAAAAAGGTCCATTTTACTTGGTCGAGTTGATGAGTGCTCTTTTATTTATTAATCTTTGATAATAAGAAAGAAACAAAGATTTTTTTTTTAAGAAAATTCTCTGGAGTAATGATATTTATCAAGATGATCACCCTTTAATATGTAATAAAATGGCGGGTCAGTTCTAGACTCAACCATAGGCAATCGCATGGTTTCCAGGTCGGGTCTGACGGTCGACTATGGCTGATCATTGGTGCCGATGTAATGGTTGATTCCAAGTTCAGGCTGCTCATTAACAGGTTTTCTACATTTGAATCTCTATGCATGAATGAATGCATATGATGCTTAGTATAAATTGAACTCCGATTACTATTATTGCTTAAATAATCAAACTTTTTCATTATTTCAAGTTAAAATTACTTAAGATTTTGCACTGTTATATGATTTTTCGGCTCCCCTACTGCAGTGAATCTGTAAAGAAATACCCGAATCACCGAATGCTTGGCGAGCACGAAATTGTTAATGGGAGGGGAATGTATGTTTGATCAGTATTCTTTTTCCCGGCTGAAGGATACTCAGATTTTACTATCTACGTACTGATGTTTACTGCATTTTTGAGTATTTGCAGCTGGTAAATATCTGTGGTTAACTTACAAAGAAGTATATGATTTAGTTTTACAAGTTGGGAGTTTCCATTCGCAGTGGTTGTGTTGAACACGTAAGATTACACTTATCTTGTTTCAACTTAATTAAACCACCTCGTCTAAAAGTTCTGATCCTATTTTATGGATGGATCATACTATACGTACATAATCATCTACAAAAAGTTTTACTTAAAGGCCAAGTGGCGGCCCCTTATTGGAGGGGCGACTGGTGGGCCAACCGCCCCTGCAATAGGGACCGTTACTTGGCCTTTAGGCAAATGATTAGGTAAAATATGAGGTACGTTTAGATTTATCATTTATGGAAATATGGTTTCCTTGCATTTAACTTATGTTTTGGAAGTTTTACAATTTACATTGAATGATCCATGTGCTCGTGTAGGGATGTAGATGTGGAATCTATGGTGCCAATTGCTCGAATTGGAAATCATTAGTCATCAAACATCCATTGTTCAACCTTGCTTATTCCTAGTAAGTGATTCACTCTTCCTTGTATTTAGAACAGAACAGTCTGGTTATCGAAAATAGTTAAAATGATGATAATGAATGCACTTACTTCAGAGTTTTATTTGCATTTTTCAATCTTTTCGAAAAAATTGCAGCAAACTGCGTAACATGAGTAAAGGCTGTAAGCATGTAGAAGAAGCTCCAGTATTTGACAAAAAATGTTTTTAGCAAGGTAAGAAGAGCTGGTTCCATCTGTTCATTTCTTTATTTCTGAAGGTCTCTACTGACTGAATTTATAAAGGTGAAAGAAGGTCTAGGAGGGAAAATACGTCTTATCCTTTCAGGAGCAGCACCTCTTTCTTCCAATGTCGAGACATTTTTACGAGTTGTGACATGCGCTCATGTTCTGCAAGGATATGGTACCTAGTATTACACTTTTAACTCATCCAATTTCTGTCACTTTGTGTTTCACACGTAACATGGTCCATTTGACGAAACCTCAAGATCCACAATGTGTCGTCGATTAGTTTGTTAATATAAAGCATTGTTAACTTGTTAATTATATAGAGAGAAATTCTCTCTGAGGTGTTCTGATGTAGTGTAGGTTTAACAGAAAGCTGTGCCGGATCATTTGTAGCACAACCAGATGAAATATCCATGATTGGTACTGTCGGCCCTCCATTGCCAATTGCAGACGACTGCCTAGAATCTGTTCCTGAAATGGGGTGCGACGGCCTTTCAACTACTCCTCGTGGAGAAATATGTACAAGGGGAAAGTGCTTGTTCTCAGGATACTACAAGCACGAAGATCTCACCAGAGAGGTTCTCTTTGATGAATGGTTCCATACAGGTATGTGTGTGCACGTCTAATTTGCATTCATCGTTTTCTTCATTGCTCACGCTAGACTTGCAACTGGCGATGTTGGTGAATGGCAGGCCGATGGGAGCTTGAAGATAATTGATCGCAAGAAAAACATTTTCAAGCTGTTGAGAATCTGAGAGCATTTACTCCCTTGACCCTTGCATATAATATTGACGAGGTGTGTGTTTTCTTTTCTACTTTGGAACAACTCAAATTTATTGGATAAAAAGCTTAAAGGCCAGTCTCTTCGTATTTTAGTTTCGTGTTTTCAGTTTTGAATTCATTTTGAGTTTTGTATTTTGAGTATCCATTTTGAAATCGTTGAAAATGTGTTATTTTTGACATTTTGAAAACACCCAAAATGCATATTGAAAAATTTGACTTGATTATAACCTAAAACACTCAAAACGACAAATTTGTCGTTTTAGATTTTCTTTGTAAATTTTTAACTTGTTTTCGAAAATAGAAAAGAGAACGCGTTTTCACTCTTTTGGTAAATCGAAAATAGAAAACAGTTTGAAAATAGTAAAGAGAACATGCCCTTAACTTTTTGTTTTTGTAGTTTGATCACTGCTTGTGTTTACTTGAAGGAATTCATTCTTCTGCCTATATGTTGTCTCAGATATGGATCTATGGCAATAGCTATGAGTCTTTTCTTGTTGCTGTTGTCAACCCAAGTACGGAAGCTTATTACATTTTTTTTTCCCTCTCGTATGCTTAGGTTTGTACTTTTTTATAGTACAACCTCGAGCAACATTATTTGCGTACTGCTACTACTCAATCATGTCCTTAATTATCTTTGCCATCTTCAAATTGTGGCCATGGTTTCAAGTTTTGGGTATTTTACAGTCTCATTTGATGTCCCTTTATAGAACAGAAAACAAGAGGGCAGAGGATACAATTTTTTAATGTAACAAAAATAAAACTTAATAACAACTAAAAAATATGCTTCTGGAAAACAAACAATTCAACAATTTTACTCGAATTTTTGCAAAATTTCTGTAAAATGGTAATAAAATGCCAACTAAACTGAATCGATAGAACGTCGAGAAAACATAACATGAAAAGATCTCTCTCTTGGAGATTATCATGTTCAATTTCCATTGTCTATATAGGTTTATAAACATGGAACTAATAACTCTTCTACCGAAAAAGAGCCAACATAACTGGGTTGCGACACTTAAATTTGTCAACACATACTCTTTTTTTGAAAGGTGTCAACACATACTCTTTGGATAATTAATGCTTCGCCTTTAATAGAGAACCTCATCCTAGTCTAAACTGCCCAAGTTCAAGAGACTATTTCACCTCATGCTTGGACATCTCTTTAATTGATCTGTGGTAGTTGCTAAGAATTTAGTTATTTTAAATGTCCATGTAGATTTAGTAACGAACAAAACGGAATGGCATAGTAGGATTTGTCCACTTTGCTTGGCTTGTCGTAATTGCTAAGAATTGAGTTGTTCTAGATCTCCTGGTGGATCTAACATCAACAAAACAGTGTGGCACAAAATGATTCATGTAGCTGATCCCAAACTTATTGAGAATAAGACAGTTTTTGTTGTTGGTATACTAGGACTTCTCCTCATCAGACGGTGGGCATTGTGGGCTACGAACAGAATCAACAAAGAAGTCCTCGACTGAAACAATGTCAAGCCACAAGTATGAGCAATGGTAAAATGTTCAGGCAAGCAGCAAGAAGTTATGATGTTACCGATATTGCACGAGTATTTTTACAACAGTAGACTAGGTTCTTGTTGAAGTGAGCGGTGTAGTGATCAGCTACATCACCTGTTTCTAGATATTGGTTTTCAATATATTTAAGATGCACATCAAAGGTTTCTTCACATATTGGATTATGTCATAATTGAGTTCTTCAAAAATCAACTATATTAATGCTTTAGCTGGTTTCAAATGAGTTTCCACTTCAGTGGGAAACTGGGCAGTGAAAAAAGGACAACTAAATTGGCCTATATATTTTGGATCCACCTGATTTTGCTCCAAAAAACTTAAAAGAATTCTAGGGACTAAATGGTCTTGGCTACATTTTTAACGTCTTTAAAACACAAATACAAAAGTTAGGGCTCAAAGGTCCCTAGTGTTCGTTGCTGGCAGCAAGCCTCCTCTCGTGAATGAACAGTTATTAGTGTGAGCAATAATTATTCTTGAGTGAAAATTAGATTCATAAGATCACACGAGTAACAAAACACAAAAAGTGCTTCGCATGATAAGAACTTCGGTGAAGCACATAGCATACCAAGAAATTCATTCAAATTTCATGCATTTTTATGTTCAAACTTCATCCATTTCAATTAAAAATGCAAGGAAAGAGTTGTTTACTTCTTACCTATATCCTCTGCCTCTGGGGAATCGAGTAAAATATCTGAATCAGAAGGCAAAAATGGTGAACCGTCATAGTTTCCCAGAGCTCCTAGATCTGAAAACATATTTGAAGAAACAGGAATCATCTATTACATCTAAAGGAGAGAGAAGTCATGTTCTCAACAAACTCAGCATCAGCACATAAAAGGGGCAGGGAGTGGAAATCGAGAACGAAGGCAATAGTTTACATGCATTGTATTAAAGCAGTTACAGAACACTCTATATAGGATACAATCTAAAGTGATTACACAAGTCGTCGTAACATAAAAACAGCTATATAATTATATAACAAAACTTAGCCTTACTTTACCAGGCTCATTTTCGGGGGTCTTTTCTTGCCAGTCCTCACTTATATTTCCCAGAATCCATGTGCATGTAAAGTGAAAGACAATTGAATTCATTTCAATGGCTATATGTAGTAACGCCCGGACTCTTTCTTCTGCATCCAGGATTACTATTTTTATGGAAAATGACATTTATGGGGATTCCAACTGAGACAACCCTTTCAAGGGTTGAGGTTTGTTATGTGTAAGACAATAAATACAAGATATATGTTTGTCATCAGAATTGCAATGTGGTACACATGTTATGACTTCACCATATTTATGATTTTTCTTCCATAAATATTCTATGTATCTCTGTTTACAGTACAAACTAGAAGTTTATCATATAATTATTGCATGGCTAATTGTTCAACTAAAATGAAAGCGAAACAGTATAAATCCTACCCGATTTAAGTTACTTTTTCATAAGCAATTTTCCGGACACCGAACTTTCTTCTGGCAATACCTCTCTACAATTTACTGTGGGAGCTATGATAATGCCATTTGTAAAGCAGAACTCAACCAGGTATTTCCCAACAGTTTTTCAAGAAAAATATTTAGTTTCCTACCAACTCCTACAATGCCTATTACTTTTTACAAGTGCGACAAATTTGAACCAACTCACAATCAAATCATTCACAGCAATATGCATAAAAATGGCAAATGAACTAGATCAGATTTTATTTGAAAAGATACCTCCTAAGTTCGATAAATCCGCTGTTAAGTCCGTAAAACTGAAATTCCAAGTTATCTGAGCCAAGGAATCGAGGGAGTCCCCAGAATTTCCATCATCATTTTCTGATGGTAGCTGCAGTCCTACTGAAGTTGTCACATCAGAGGTAAATACTGTGGCAAGGCCTGACGTTTCGACTTCCATGCCTGATATCTCTGATGCGCTGAATGGGAAATGGCCACTGGATGCTGCAGATGTGGGGCTCACAAGCATGTCTGACATGGATGACATGGCATTGTTAGGTGGTATGGCGGGAGACAGATCAGCTGCATTTGTGTCGATTACCATACTGCCAAGAGAAGATAAATAACAATAGTTAAAAGAAGAGTCAGTGTGAAAATGATTTAGTATCCGTCAAGTAATGCTATAAGCTTTGCGTAAGTATTACTTCTTTCTATAGGCAAACACGATCTGATGGTAATAATAATAGAAGAGGTTTAGGGAATAAGAGGGACAAAGAAACAAGTATAGCTATCAATTTCTGATATCAAGTGGAAAATCAAAGGTAAACCAATGCCAAAATGAAAACAATCCTCACTCATTTCCAGAATTCATCTGCATTGGATGAAAATTCCCTGGAGCAGGAACTCCATTAACAACATGCAAGCTAGAAGTCAAATATCCCATAGAACAAAGATGATCTTGCCCTGTAGCAGGAACTGGAGGCTGTTGTATGACAGGGTATCCCATGGGTAAGTTATTAACTGCACTGAAAACAAGCGGCATTGAATAATGATGATATATGGTATCAATCGTTGAGTTCAATATGCATAAATAGTTAGATAAATTATAGACCTTCATTGACCTCATTCCTCTATATATATATTTTTTCTTCAATTAGCAGAGGGAGAGAGGGAAGGGATTGGAAGAGGCGGAGAGAAACAGGACAAGAATGGCATTTCCATGACCATGATAACCAAAAAAGAACAAGTAGTTGGTTCTCTGTCAAGGGTTCAGCTGTAAACATCGTGACCTTGCCATCAAATCACTTACACCCTGTTTTCCACCCTTGTGTCAAAGTTTTCAAAGTTTACTATTTCACAAACGATAAAAAGAAAAGAATTTAGTAGAGAAAGGACCTTACATATGCAACCAATTCAACTCTCTCAATAGAAACAGCAAAACCATAAAATCCATGTAGATTATTTAAGAACAACAATTGAGAAACATATTCATACAAGGTGACATATGTCAACATGAGAATTTGGACAAACTTTAGTTAGGATATAACTGTCAAATGGAAAGATTTTTGATGTGGGCACCTTTATGACCTCAATAGATAGGGGCTCAATTACAAAATCTCAGTGCCAAATCTCAAACTAAGTCTTTGTTTGGCCTCCATTTTCTAAAACTTGTTTTTCTTCAAACTCATTTTCAACCACAAATTTCATGGGACCCGCAACTTTTATCAACTTTTGTTGAAATCTACTAAGAATCTGATTTTTAGTTAAACCAAACAGGCTCTAAATAATAGAATTAATTGTACCCTTCAAATGAATGACAGAAAAGTTTACCTGGCATTGGATGACTTCCATTGTACATTGGAGCCATAACCTTCGGAGGCATTGAATATTTAATTAGATGATACTGATGCTCTAGCAAGTGATTGAACAAGATAATTTGTTTTTTCAATTTAAGCCTTATGTAGTAAGCCCTGAAAAACTCGGGATTTTCTTCTTCTAATTTCTGCCACACTGTATTAGGAGAGGACAGGGATCAGAAAGCAACGGAAAACAAATAACTTTAGCGTTGTAATTGGATTATAATGAGCTCGTCAGCTACTAGTGATAATACACAAATGGCAATGATGTAGAAGACCGCTTTCCACTACTTAATAAAACCTACCCAACGTTGTAAACCCAGGATCTATCCTAGCGCGATTCGATAGGGTCTTTACCACCTCATCTTTATTCATATACAATTGTAGACATCGTTCTATCAAATTCTGGACCTACAGCAGATTACGATGATAAATCAAATTACAGTTTTGCAGGTTAATTCACTATATAATCCCAAGAAGATACTAAAGTAAATAAAGAAACAATTGCCTTACCAGTTCAATGTCTTCACGTGAAACTTTTCTGTTTTTGTTGCTTGATGATGAAAATGAACCAGATTCTGGTAAAAGAATCTCATTGTTTTGTTGTTCACTTTGGGAATTGTGAGAAACCAGAGAGCTAGGCTTTATTTCCAGCACATTATGTGGATCCTGTAAAAAAGGCTCTTTCTGCTAGGAAAATTAACATAGTATAGCTTCAAATCAAGTAGAAAAAGAATAAGACTACTCATAACATGCACATATTCAATTCAGGTAAACATTTATATGTTTAAATATGATTTTTTGTAGCTACACTAGCAACTAAATGTCTTGACGTAGGATCTTTTGGAACTTGATTTCACCAAGAAAACTAAGGGAAGATGACAAAGAAAATATTTTCTCGTCTTTAGTTCTACAAAAAAGCAACATTAAATGGAGAAAAATATAAAGTTATACAATATTTTTCCTTACATGTATAACTTCAACTGTATAAAGATATTATTAATATTTAATCTCTATTATTAAAAGAGAGGAAAAGCAGGAATATCAATTCTCGTACATTTTCCTTTTATTTTTCCTTTTCTCTCCCCTCACGCATCAAAGAACCAAGAGCAGCCTAATGATTAGTTTATACACAAAAAAAAAACAGGCCATATCATGCAGGGAAAGATTAATTGGCTGAACTACGTAGGAGAAAAATAACCCAGAACAGAAAAGAAAAGTTACTGTGAAGTAACTCCAAGGTTATCACTTGAAGGAAAAACAAAACTCTCAAAGAGTGTTTTATCCCCCTTGTAAATGGGGGAAAAAATAACGGAGCTTCAGATAGTATGTGAACCTGTGTGTTCTTCATTTTAGCTAAATGCAAGCTGAAAGCAGTTCTCCATGAAACTCTCGTATGTCACACCTGTCTGGTCCGACGATGTCTTAGCTTCTAGAAAAATAAAACACAAATAACTGAAGAACTTATTCACCTGGAAAGAAAATTTGTTTTATGTTTTTTGTTATTCAGAGGCAGAAACCAAATGATGAGGAATAGGTATACTATAATAGATCGCTGATCA
Organism: Fraxinus ornus; assembly: GCA_903798235.1. NCBI lineage: Eukaryota > Viridiplantae > Streptophyta > Magnoliopsida > Lamiales > Oleaceae > Fraxinus > Fraxinus ornus. Next base: position 71,194 of record CAIGRF010112497.1, on the reverse strand, counting down.
AGAAAAAACTGTGATTCTTTGTGTTGACAGATATCAGTGCAAATCAGGCCATGTAACAAGGAGACATCATGACAAAATTGATACCAAAATTATTTTCTATAATAGATTTTTAACTGCAAAATGCTAAAACTATTCATGTAGTGTACTGCGAGTTTCTCTGTGGCATCAACAAAAACAATCTTGGGTCAAAAGAACCACAATATCAACAGATTAATCATATTGTCCAACCAGAAGTTAGAAATTACTTGAAAATTGGAAAAGGGAGAGGATAACAGGTTAGCAAAAGGCATATATTAGTTTACATGCGCATGGAGCTTTGATTTGATTGACTTACTAAGCATGTCATCTCGTATGGAAAAAATTGCTGCACATTCTTCACGAACATCAGCATATACCAGGAAGGCTCAGAAACTTCAAGCTTATCAAATAATCATAGAACTAAATGCATGCAATCAAGCAGACAACCAGAAAAGGAAGAGTATACGAGATTCATCTGAATCCAGCGAGTTACATTTAACAACACAAGGGAACAGGATACCTAAATAGTCAAAATCTTCTCATTTAATTTACACCGAGATAGTACTCTCATATCAATCATAAACAACATTTTTTACTCATAGGTTATTAGCAATCATCCAATATCTACACTACCCAAGTCATTGTGTCCCGATTACCATAGCACTGTTACTTGTATTGGCCGTTAGGCCCCGTTACACTAGTGGTTAGGAGTGTCATATGGCCTCCACTCTCCCTACATTTACATGTGAGTCTAGAACGTATCGAAACAGCTCAGACTCCACTCTTATGGAATAGGTCCTAACCCCTAGTTCTGAGGGCAATAATAAGTAAGAAGAAATCATAAAAACACAAAGGAAACTCACAGATTTATAATGGTTCACCCTCGATGAAAGAGCTGTGTCCATTCATGGTCATAGATTTTCACTAAAAAGGGAAAAAAAAAAAAAAGGTTTAGAATGGAAATCTCATGCCTCTCGTCTGTGTATCTGTTGTAAATGGCCCCCTCAAGATTAATATATATTGTAAGAAGTTAGGGCTACCTAATGCAGAAAGTTTGCCTCAGGTGAGTAAGAACATTAGAATGAGGCTCCACATATTTCAAAATCAACATCAAAGTGAGCTTGATATTTGATAATGCTGCTGAGTAAGAGCTTTAGCAGGCTTATGATGCAAGGACCAGTACAAAGTAGTGATCATGGATGATAATGGTATGTTGAGATGGTCGCAATCCGAAGTCCAATAAGGTAATGGTGGCAACAAGAATTAAAATAGCAATCCTAATTAGAAAAGTTCCAACACACCAGAGTAAGAGTCATAATTTAAAACTTCTTTGTATGATTCAAACAGAAAAGAAAAAAACATACTCGACACCCATAATTTTATATGTATAGAAACACTTTAGCAAAAATGCAACACATTCCTTTTATACTTCATTGAAAAAAACATAAATAACTTCACTATCACTTGCATGAACAGAAATTTACAGAATCACAAGTTAAGCAAGTAAAAGTAATTATTTTACCCGCATCAATAGGACATCACAAAACTTAAAACTTTTGTTAGATTTTTCTTGCCATGCTCCCAAATGTCCATTCGATCTTATATCTAAACTTAACATCTTTCCAAAATCAAGTTCTGAAACATACAAAAAAATTCAGTGAATTCGAAACTTATCAGGTATTCACTATCATCAAAACTAGAAGTTTATACCATTAACAACCATAAATACAAACAATCTAAAAAGATGAAAGAATACCTACTAAACGAGCTTTCAACTTCAAATGCACAAAAAGGTCCAAACTTTGTGTTTACAACGACAAATTACAGAACCCCAGATGGGAAAACCTTCAATTTTTGGGCTCCCAAATTCAACAAGCTTCGCCGAACTACTGTAGAATACATTAAAAAAATTGAGTCTTGAAGATGAAAAGATATAAGAGCAATGACTCTTCTTTCTTGAGTGCCCCGTGCCTAGTGCTAGATATAAGGAGGATGCATTGAGAAAAACAAGAAAAACTGGGCATATATTGTAGGATTAAACTTAATGTACATAATAACTTACCTAAAGTTTTACCAACTTGACACATGGCGGCCCCAGGTTGGCAGTAAAAAATGTGGGGGAGGAAAATGAGTTTTACTTTTACATGGTTGGGAGTGTGGAGAAGTTGCATTTTGAGTGTTGCATTTCGAGTGTTGAATCTTGTGAGGAGTTTTACTGTGGTTTTCTTCTTCTTGATGTTTGATGGCAGAGGCAAGATTGGGTTAAATTTATCGATGATGGTGCTCAATTTTATTTTTAGTCACCACTCAATTTGATTTTATATTTTCATGATCACTCAATTTCGTACAACGTTTCATCATGATCATCATATTTCATATAATATTTCACCATGACCATTCAACTTCTTTTCATCATTTTCATTAANCTTATCCGCAAACTTTTCATAGTTGACACATTTTATATTTGATAATAAATTTATATTGACGGTTGAAATGACGTAAAATAACCTATTTTTCCATTATATTTTTTAAAAAATAAATAAAATAAAAACTTATTTAAAAAATGTTACTTAAAAAATAAACTGAAAAATTATTTTAAAAAAAGTTACTTGGAAAAATAAAATAAAAACTTATTTTAAAATAAACTTTTTTAAAAATAAAATATATATTTTTGTTTTTTTTTTCAAATTTATTTTATATATATAATACAAATTTATCGTTTTACCTCTTTTAAAATTAGTGAAAATGGTGCAAGGAAAATGTTATATGAAATTGGACGATCATAATGAACGTTATACGAAATTAAGTGATAATGGAGAAATATAATCAAATTGGATAATCATGTTGACACAAAATATGAAATTGGGTGGTCGTAATGAAAAAAATCAAATTGGCGGCCATGATGATACCGAGTATAAAGTTGGGTGGTCATTGGTAGATTTAACATGATAGGATTTGAGTGTATATACGTATTTGCTACAAGTTTGTACACAGTCTAAAACATACTTCCACACGAGAAAGTTGGAGAAAAAAAAATAATAATAATATGTACCAAAACCAAATTGTCTCGACATGGTCTAGTCTCTTTTATACATAGCAATATTGTATTACATACGATTTTATATTTTCTTTAATTTTTCTTATCAAAATAATCATTAAGGTTTAAGAAATAGGAACGAAGAAATCTATGCATTTAGATTATTTTGAAATGTGGTAGTATAAACCAAGTATCCTCGGACAATCAATAAATGGTGCTGTCTGTGGGGCAACGACAACCCTTACTACTAGGGCGTCACAGTGCAGATAATGCACACTCACTGCATCTTCTTGAGTAAACGTGATTGGTGAAATTGCTCTTCCAGTGGAGGATTGGTTAACTATGTAGCTCGTCATGGGAGGGTCACTTTCCTCTCTAGCATAATTTCTTTGTAAGTTCCTAGATTCCTCTCCAACATATGGACCTCCAAAGATCGTGTCAATTTCCCTGATGGGTTCCTGGCCATTATTTGTTGGGGGGGCTTCGTCTCTGCCTTTGACCCTCTCTAAGCCTTTATGTATCATTTTCCCTTCCCTCTTGGAGGTCATTTTAGTTAGGACGACATTGCTCGTTACTCCCATGCCGTTGGGTTTTCCAGTAAGGAGTATTTCTTTGGGGGCGTCTTCCCCTTCCTACGGGAATGTCTTGCGACGTCATAGCAACTCTCCGTGTGGTGGCCAAGGGATTGACAGTAAGTGCAATAGCTGGGCGCTTCATCCATATTTCTAGGTTCAGTGCCTCGCCCCCTGCCTCGTCCCCTTGGTGGGTGTCTCGTATAGGGTTGGCACTGATGCATTTCAACATTGGGGTTGACCTCCTCATAAGCCAAAGTAGGTACTGCATTGAGTGTTGTTGCAACTTATTCTTGTCCATGATTTAAAGGTGCCTAGTGGTCCATCAAATGGGAAGTAGGGCCTCTCCCCCTCTGCATTTGAAGAGAGTGAAGACCCTGGCTAGCTTTGTTCCTATGATCTCTCAATTCTTCATTGAGAATTTCTCGTCTTATCATTTCTAGTAGGACGTCATAGGTGGCAGGGTCCTTGTTTTGCACTTCTCTCCAAAAGAGAGAATTCATGTCCAAGCATCCTCTTAAGGCAATCAATGCTTCCCTATCCGTGACCTGCACACAGTAGGTTATTTCATCCTTAAAGCGGGACAAGAAACTTTTCACTGTTTTGCCCTGATGTGGTCATATATCTTGCAACCGTTGAATGGGTCTTTCTCCTTCTTTGCTTGTTGCAAAGCATTTTAGGAACGTTTTTTTGAGGTCCGACCATCTCCGGATGCTTCCTTCAAGCAATCTTGTATACCAAATTTCAGCTCATCCACTTAGAGTTAAATGAAAGGCTCTACACTTCATAGCTAGGGTGGGGACCTTTCAAATTCATATGGGTCTTGAAGCTATTGATGTGTTTCGCGGGTCACTTCTCCCATCATACTTGGGGATTTTTTGGATAGTGAAGTGGTTCAACATTGGAGCATTCCTTATAGCTTATGAGAATGGCGAATGGTCATCATCGTCACCAATGTCGCAGGACCTCTGGGGTTCATTAGAGTCCTGGTCCTCTCCTTGGAGGGTT
>CAIGRF010112497.1:22296-61975 GCA_903798235.1 Fraxinus ornus | reverse complement strand
AGGGAGAGAGTTGAGAAATGCGTTTCCCGTGTTTTGGCAAATTTCCCCGTTTTCTTGTTAGTTTATCCAAAACGACGTTTTAATCGTTTTCCCTTTTTAATCGTTTTTTTTTTTTTTTTTTTTTTTATTTTTAAAAAATTTTTTTTTAAAAAAAAAAAAAAAAAAAAAAAAAACCTGATGAGCCCAAAAACCCATAAGCTGAGCACCCGCTCGGCTCGTGGGTGACGATCCGCGAGCTTGGCTGATTTCGCTCGAGTATAGGCTGAGCCGAGCCACCTTTACCTCTGAGATCTGTCTTCGGCTCGTAGTTTGGAAGAAAGTTGAATAGCGCTTCATATGGCTTTTTTGAGGCGTAATTGGTTGACGTATCCACTCCAAACTCCCTTTCCTTAGGAGCTTCCATCCTGGTATGATGGTGTCCAGCCATTTGACTTTGAACTTCTTCTTCCTTGTGATAATATCCCTGAGGGTTTGGCAATGCATTTTCAGGGGCTGCATATGGGGGAATAGGGTACCCTCCTCGTCCTTACATGTTCATTAAGCATCTCTTGCATTACCCGATTTTACTGGGTTATATTTCTCATGTTTGCTGCCATTGTGGTCATTTCTCTAGTGAGCCTGGCTGCGATCCTGCCCCCGTCTTAGGGATGACAAAAAAACACGTTCAACCCGATATCCATGGGGTCTCGTCCTAAATGGGTGAGGATTACCCGACTAACCGAGTAAACGAAGTGGGGACGGGATGGGGTCATTACCCTGAAGCGGATACGGGAAACATAGAACCCACCTCGCACCATTTAAAATTAATTTCAAATTTAAGTTTTTATCAAACATAAATAATAAATTTATTATCATTTTTTAAAGAAAATATAAGTTGTTTTTAACAAATTAGTAAAAATGTAAGAATATTTACTAAATAAAGGCATAAAAAAAAAAATAATAATACAAAGAAAAAAACTTGTCCTGCCCCACCCCAATCCCGTCCCGATTCCGCCCCGTTCCTCTTTAATCGGGTATGAGGACGGGATAAAGTAACAAAAATATACGACGGAATGGGTTGGGAATGGTCGACTCGTCCCATGCTCACCTCATTGCCATCCCTACCCCGCATTTGCATCATCTATGTGGTGGGGGTCGTGGGCGAGCAGCTGGGGCAACTCGTTAGGGTTCCCCTTCTTCAGGGTGTTCCCTCATTCTTCGAGGTGTGCTTTCGTCATCTGAACTCATTTTTCTAAAAACACTCAAGGCAGAATGCTTCCTTCTTCAAGGACCAAATAAATATTGGATTTTGAGATTATTTTTTTTACTATTCTTCCTTCAAAAACTTCCCTTCTTCAAGGGTTATAAGTTTTCTTGTAAAACCCAACTCACTTGCTAACTCACTAATTATCTACCTTCCCCCCAGTGGACTTGGAATAAGCCATCGATTTATAGTTTGTCTAGAAATCTTTTACAATTTACAAGAGAAAAATACTCACAAGTTTCTCAAAGATTGTTGAGAAGAAAGAGATACTGGGAATCGCAGAAGCGACAAGAAGAAAAGAGAACACTTGAAAGGATTTCAAGAGTAAAAAACTTGTAGAGTTCTCGAAAGGAGTATGAAGGCTTAAAACTTTGAGAAACAATAAAACAGAAATTCGTGCAAAGGTAGAGAAAATTTTCTCAAAAATTCAAGCCTTTTATAGGCAGACTCGCTCAACCCCAGCCGTTGGATCTTGATCCAGGTCATCCAATCGTCCAATTGGAAGATTCAACTTGAACCACTCATCACGTCTGACACTTCGTCTTCAACGGGCTAGATCACAACGTTTGTTCCACGAGCCCTCATGTGTTTGGAATTTGTGGAATGTGTGGGAGACAGCCATCATTGCACATTAAATGCGACGACGGTTGAGTGTATTGGAAGTTATACCGCCCCAGCTACCTTTTCTTGAAAACGTGCCACGACATCAAATCATTGAGGCGCCATAATTAAGGAAGTCTCGTGTTTCTCAAACTCATTAAAATGAAAGAACACCTAGTAATCATCAATCTGAGGTCCTAAGAGCATTTGACCTCCTTTTCCTCAACCGGTTCGAATAGTACTTTAGATAAACATGAAGGCGCTTCGGGGAATGCACAACTTCAGGTTCAATCTACTTCAATATATCCTCCTCGAAGTAGTTTCAAAAAGTGTGAAAGGTTACCATGTAAACTACTTCGAACGTTACCTACAAGGGTTCAACACGAATCACGTATGCTCCTAACTAGGGTGGCGATGCAAAAATTTATTTTTTCCTCCCCTACGAAGAACTCATTATTTCAATTTATTCAACATTCAAAGTTCATATATTACAAAAATAATCATGCCTAGACTTGGGGGACTATTGTTACGCCTTGCCTCCGATGCTCAAGGAAAAGTAGTCACGTGGAAAGAAAGCCACGTGGACAAGGAGTCAACAAGAAAGTCAAAGGAAAGCATATGAGGTCAAATAGAATAAGTCTAACAAAATCGAGGTCCTTGTACTACAAGATCGAAGTCCATGCTGAGGCATTGCCTCAAGGATGGAGCGCTACAACCTGGGCTGAACCACTGCCTAAGGAGGCAAAGAAAGGGACTGGAGTTATCTACTTAGAGAACTACATCAAAGATCTCTTCAAGGCTCTCAAAACTTGTCCGAAGCTCATGAAGCGACGTTGTCTCTTGTAATAGATTCGAAAATATCTTAGAAATGATTGGTGTAACGTTTGTAAAAAAATTTGTCAGTGTGTCAGCCTATTACTTTGAACGGCTGACCCCCTCATCAATGTATTAATTGTATGAGTAGACAATGATGTGAAATCCCGATTCAGGATATGAGGCCACGTGGTTTTGATCCAACGATGACCACGTCAGTCGGGATAGTATAAGTAGGTCCTCTTTGTAAGAAATGGGGATTGATTTTGGGCAGTGATAGATGAAAAAATACACATTTGAATACAAAAGAAATCTACAAAAACTCATAGTAGAATAGCTGTTAATGGTCTTTTACAATTTACTTGAAGTAACGTAGAGATCTCAATACACATTTCTACTTATCATTCTACACATTCTCGTTGATTATAACATTGGACTACTTTGGCAATTTCCTTCTGGCGATCGTTGTTAGTGTGATCGTCTTTGTTTCACAACGTCGGAGCTTGAACATCTTTATCTCCCGCCGTAAAGTGTCTCCTGTGTCACTTTTCATCCTTTTACCGTCGTTAATTCTGTAAGAATGCGCCAGAATCGTTCTTGACGTGATAAGAGTGGACCAGACATTTTTTGAATTCATTTTTTTGGGGTAAACAATAAACATGGTAATAATTTTCTTGTATAAAAGTCATTCACCCGTGTGAGTCATGGCTTCAGGCCAATACAACGTATCGCTGGCTTGGCTCGAGAATAATATCAAGTCTTGATATTTAATCCTTGTTTGAGCCTCATTTTGAAAGGAAAAATGTTTTGAATAGTAATTTTTCGAGAATGTGTGGTTAGAAAAAATGATTTACGAATAATATTATTTTATTGAAAAATGTAAGATTAAAATGAGTTCAAAAAAATGGGTTCAATCAATCCCTTATTTATGTGTGTGTCTTGCTTGGCGGTATAAATTCGAGCATTTTTATAACATCTCACTTAACACATCTAAGAGCTTGTTTGGTGTATATTTTGAAAGTAAGAAAACATTTTTACTGTTGATATAATGGGAAATATGTGGTTAAATGTAAAGAAAAAATTATTGATGTAATGAAAAATAATATTTGATTGAAGAACGTGTTACTGAAAATGAGTTAAAAAATGATAATAAAAATGAAAAATTGGTTCAAAAAGGAGCTAAATCTATGTGCACGACCAATGGTTTTCAACTAAACCATGGGCTAATTCAAATGGAAATCAATAATTTCAATTCTTTAATTAATTATAAAATAAATGTGTTGTTAACTTCAGTCTTCAGATTTAACCACTAACCAACTATTTAGATTGTCATATATTACCTAACGAGACGAGAGTACAACAATCGAATTTGTGACATGTTTGTTTTTAGTACACACCAACCAATGAAAGTGAATTACGTATGTATATCCAGACAGTCTTGTCAGAAAGACAATTTACACGTGTCTATACATTAATGGAAGAGCGTGGTTTGCATTTGACCGCTCGCGTTAGTCAGCGCGCTGATTTGAGTTTCAAACCTCCCGCTCAACCTACTTGATAGTCATTGTTTCAAAAAATAATGTTTTAAGGGTGTGTTTGAGCTACATTATTTTTTAATGTATTTTAAAATAGTAGATTAATGGAAAATATATGATTGAAAAAGAAGGAAAATTATTGATGTGATGAAAAATAATATTTTATTGAAGAATGTGTGATTTGAAATGAGTAGAACAATGAAAATGAAAATCTTAATGTGTACCAAACAGGGGCTAAATAATACTTTTTTTTTTTTAAAATGTGTATTTAAAAAATAAGAAAAAAATTCACATTTAAAATATTTTATCACCTGAATGTGTGGTTAAAAATGCACACATGAAAATTAAGGGTATGTTTGGGCCAGATTAAAATTTAATTTTAATCTGAATTAAAGTCAAACAATCAATATTAACTTTTATGAGCCTTACAACTTTTCAACCACACATTTCAAAAAATTTTATCACAAAATAATCTAATTTTAATTCACACCAAACAATTTCTAAAGAATTTTATTTTAAAATAAAGACAACTGACAAACCAAGACTAGGGTTTTATTCACTATGTAAAAATTTATGAAGTATTCAAGCTTTTTTGGCGAAGTTTAGGCCCTGTTCTCTTTACCGTTTTCAAGTCATTTTCTGTTTTCGATTTTTCAAAACGATGAAAACGTGTTCTCTTTCCCGTTTTCGAAAACGTATTTTCGAAAACACAAAAAAAATTATTGAAGAAAACAGAAAACGATGAAAACCTCGTTTTTGGTATTTTCTGTTGAAAACACGCAAATATTGAAAACACGGGAAACAACTTGAACTTCTAAAATCTACCTGGGAAAGAAAAGCGTCTTCATCTTCCTCAACAAANAATCAGGTATGCTCCTAACTAGGGTGGCGATGCAAAAATTTATTTTTTCCTCCCCTACGAAGAACTCATTATTTCAATTTATTCAACATTCAAAGTTCATATATTACAAAAATAATCATGCCTAGACTTGGGGGACTATTGTTACGCCTTGCCTCCGATGCTCAAGGAAAAGTAGTCACGTGGAAAGAAAGCCACGTGGACAAGGAGTCAACAAGAAAGTCAAAGGAAAGCATATGAGGTCAAATAGAATAAGTCTAACAAAATCGAGGTCCTTGTACTACAAGATCGAAGTCCATGCTGAGGCATTGCCTCAAGGATGGAGCGCTACAACCTGGGCTGAACCACTGCCTAAGGAGGCAAAGAAAGGGACTGGAGTTATCTACTTAGAGAACTACATCAAAGATCTCTTCAAGGCTCTCAAAACTTGTCCGAAGCTCATGAAGCGACGTTGTCTCTTGTAATAGATTCGAAAATATCTTAGAAATGATTGGTGTAACGTTTGTAAAAAAATTTGTCAGTGTGTCAGCCTATTACTTTGAACGGCTGACCCCCTCATCAATGTATTAATTGTATGAGTAGACAATGATGTGAAATCCCAATTCAGGATATGAGGCCACGTGGTTTTGATCCAACGATGACCACGTCAGTCGGGATAGTATAAGTAGGTCCTCTTTGTAAGAAATGGGGATTGATTTTGGGCAGTGATAGATGAAAAAATACACATTTGAATACAAAAGAAATCTACAAAAACTCATAGTAGAATAGTTGTTAATGGTCTTTTACAATTTACTTGAAGTAACGTAGAGATCTCAATACACATTTCTACTTATCATTCTACACATTCTCGTTGATTATAACATTGGACTACTTTGGCAATTTCCTTCTGGCGATCGTTGTTAGTGTGATCGTCTTTGTTTCACAACGTCGGAGCTTGAACATCTTTATCTCCCGTCGTAAAGTGTCTCCCGTGTCACTTTTCATCCTTTTACCGTCGTTAATTCTGTAAGAATGCGCCAGAATCGTACTTGACGTGACAAGAGTGAACCAGACATTTTTTGAATTCATTTTTTTGGGGTAAACAATAAACATGGTAATAATTTTCTTGTATAAAAGTCATTGACCCATGTGAGTCATGGCTTCAGGCCAATACAACGTATCAGTGGCTTGGCTCGAGAATAATATCAAGTCTTGATATTTAATCCTTGTTTGAGCCTCATATTGAGAGGAAAAATATTTTGAATAGTAATTTTTTGAGAATGTGTGGTTAGAAAAAATTATTTACGTATAATATTATTTTATTGAAAAATGTAAGATTAAAATGAGTTCAAAAAAATGGGTTCAATCAATCCCTTATTTATGTGTGTGTCTTGATTGGCTGTATAAATTCGAGCATTTTTATAACATCTCACTTAACACATCTAAGAGCTTGTTTGGTGTATATTTTGAAAGTAAGAATGCATTTTTCCTGTTGATATGATGGGAAATATATGGTTAAAAGTAAAGAAAAAATTATTGATGTGATGAAAAATAATATTTAATTGAAGAACGTGTTACTGAAAATGAGTAAAAAATGATAATAGAAATGAAAAACTGCTTCAAAAAGGAGCTAAATCTATGTGCACGACCAATGGTTTTCAACTAAACCATGGGCTAATTCCTTAAAATGGAAATCAATAATTTCAATTCTTTAATTAATTATAAAATAAATGTGTTGTTAACTTCAGATTTAACCACTAACCAACTATTTAGATTGTCATATATTACCTAACGAATAATATTCTGAGGTCGAATTTGTGACATGTTTGTTTTTAGTACACACCAACCAATGAAAGTGAATTACGTATGTTTATCCAGACAGTCTTGTCAGAAAGACAGTTTACACGTGTCTATACATTAATGGAAGAGCGTGGTTTGCATTTGACCGCTCGCGTACAAATTAAAAGTCAGCGCGCTGATTTGAGTTTCAAACCTCCCGCTCAACCTACTTGATAGTCATTGTTTCAAAAAATAATGTTTGAATGGTGTGTTTGAGCTACATTATTTTTTAATGTATTTTGAAATAGTAGATTGATGGAAAATATATGATTGAAAAAGAAGGAAAATTATTGATGTGATAAAAAATAATATTTTATTGAAGAATGTGTGATTTGAAATGAGTAGAACAATGAAAATGAAAATTATAATGTGTATCAAACATGGGCTAAATAATAATTTTTTTAAAAAATGTGTATTTAAAAAATAAGAAAAAAATTCATATTTAAAATATTTTATCACGTGAATGTGTGGTTAAAAATGCACACATGAAAATTAAGGGTATGTTTGGGCCAGATTAAAATTTGATTTTAATCTGAATTAAAGTCAAACAATCAATATTAACTTTTATGAACCCCACAACTTTTCAACCATACATTTTAAAAAAATTTATTACAAAATAATCTAATTTTAATTCCCACCAAGCAACTTCTAAAGAATTTTATTTTAAAATATAGACAACTGACAAACAAAGACTAAGGTTTTATTCACTATGTAAAAATTTATGAAGTATTCAAGCTTTTTTGGCGAAGTTTATATTCTGTTTATGCTAGATCAAATTTATTTTTATTCTCACATTTTATATAATTCATAAGTACTATTTAATTCTCTATAATTTATTTTTAGTTATTTATATTTTAAACACTTTCTAACAGTGATATCTTATTATTGGAAGAGCTTTTTAAAGTTCAAATCGCTTTTTTGGAAGCAAAAGCGGCTCTTTAAAAAAAAAAAAAAAGGACGTTTACAATACTTTTTAGATTGACAATTAAACAATCAACTTCTCTAATAAAAAAAAAAGTTGTGTCAGACGAACTCTAACTCATTCATAACTGAGCAACAAAACGCAACAAATGTTAGACTCAAATATTGTGTTGTGAGTCGACCTAGCTGTAGGGGACCCTTGACCCACATGGGCCTTTGATTTAGCCACTGCTTGGTATACATTAAAATTTTCATTCTCATTCTTCTACTCATATTCAACCACACATTCTCCAATAAAATAATAATTTTCATCACATCGATAAAATTTCATTCTTTTCAACCACACATTCTTTATCAATCTATTATTTCAAAATAATGTGACTCAAACACACCATTAAGTAAGAAAACTTAAGCGGAAAACAAAAAGATAATGTAAAATTTTAAGTCCGCCCCCACGACTTATGTCGAATTTAAATAATTTCAAATATGTCAAGTCGAGAATGGATAGACAAAGAACGATTGACACCACTACATTGTATTAATTAGCATTGCGTTAAATTGTGTCAATTGTAGGATTCAAAAATTTGTAATTTAGGTAAAATATTCGAGACTGACTTAAGATGAAATGATCGAGGGTGTCAAGTCGTGAGTGCTCTTTTACGGCCTCTTTTTGTTCTGATTCAAATAAAAATCTGATATGACCCTACGCAAAAAAATCTCCTATGTCCCACCACGTTGTAGCATTACTATGTGAAACTTTAATGTCTATAGTCATATTAAAATTAACAAAATCATGGATAGTGTCGAGTCACAACATTTTTTAACGTGTTAGACAATAAAGATCGTATCAGAATTTACGTTATTAAAGCACGTAGTTAATACGAATTTTCATTATCATTTGATTTTAAATTATTGAATTGTCACCAAACTTCAAAGTTTTAATAGAATCATGCTTCACGTACCCTGTTGGGTCCACACATTTTTTTAATACATGGTGGAGCCCATCATGTGAGTGATCTGGTCACCCGGTGAGCCCCTGTGAATTAATCCCCTGTACGTGGGGATCGAGTGTCGTTGGTGAAAGGAAATCTGTCAAGATTGTTTTTAGAGTGTGTTTGGTAGAGATTAAAATTGAAAAATTAGCCGTTATTGTTGACTTTTATTAGACGGGTGTGACTCAATAACGACTATATTTTCAATTTTAATTGAATTTTAAATTCTCCCAAACATGCTCTTAATAAAGTCTAATTCAGAGTACATCAAGCGATTCAAGCCTCGAGTTCTTTGCAGCCTTAATCAATATGCTTGGTGAATTGGCGAATCTGAGGGTCCACTAATGACTTTGAACTTATTATTTAAATTATTAGTTAGGACTTAGGAGTTAGGACCACAATATGGGAGTAGGAAACCCTCATTTTCATTTAATCGTGTCCATACTTTAAGCTTTCATCTTCATTTTTTAAAAATACACATTTCATGGAATTGACAAATTTATCAACTTTTCTATTCAAATTTTTGTCAACTTTTATCAAAATTTATTAAAAAATTAATTTTATCCAAACCAGACAAGGATTTTAATGTCCTATATATTTGAATTCAAATAAGGGACAAGACACGGATCCGGGATCCCATGTCGAAACGTCTAGCCTCAACCTTAGCTTTTGTGGCTACGTTTGGTCGCACCAATTGATCTCAAACTAAGAACAGTCACATTTAGCTTTAACCCTTGTTTGATTTTCATTTTTTTTTTTTCAAAATATGCCTCCATTTGGTGCGAATTATTGTAGAATGAGAATGAAAAATATAGTCATTATTGGACCCCATACAAGAGATAGAAATTCAAATTTGAAGGCTTGATGTGATGTACAACGGCCATATTTCTCATTTTTAGTAAATTTGTATAGAAAAGAAACGGAGGCATATTTTTCTCTTTTTTTTAACCACGCATTATTTAATAAAATAATATTACATGTAAATCCAAAATTTTTCCTTATTTCTTAACCACTCATTCTCTATCAATCTACTATTCAAAAATACATTATTAACCTTTTTATGAGGCTCAAACATGCTCTTAAATTAATCTTGATTCACATTGTCACGTAATGTGTAGTGTTAATTACTACAACAGTAATTGCGACCAATTGTTTTGATAATGAACTAGATTATTTATTCCGCAAACCTATTTTTCACTGAATAATGTTATTCATCCCCACGGTGCTAAGCACTAGTTTAAGTGAGAATTGCATGTCATTAAATGATATATTCATCTAAATGAAAAGTCATATGATTCATTTAATTAAATCAATAAAAGTGTGACCACCTAAATTAATACTCTAGCATTATTCTTTTTCACTAGACTTAAAAAATTATTAATTATATTATATAAATATCTAAAGTTATGTTTTAATTACTACCAAATACCAATTTTAACCCCGTTTGGCTCATATTATTTGGTATTATAATATTTGGAATAGTATTTTTTGAATAATGGGTGATTGAAAGAGAAAGAAAAGTTTGTGTTTAGTGTAGTGGAGAATGTATGATTGAATAAAAGAGAGAGAAAAATATATTATAATATCAATAAGGGTGTCACTATTGAAAACTCAGGAGTTTTTAACGATAACTTTCCCTGTTAGGACTCCATTTAAAAAAAAAATACATTTTTCTTTCTTATTTTTTAACTACAAGGGCTTCAATAAAATAATATTATAAATAAATTCAATATTCTTTATATATTTCTTAACCAAATATTCACTGAAAATTTACTATCACAAAATATATTTTTCGAAAAATACATTTTCAATCGAGCCCAAACAGGGGCTATCCCATGTCCACTGCCTGCTCTGTGAAGTATTTGTACGGGCTACCATTTTTCCAGATAGGGTCCAATGGGCTGGATCAGTAATAATTGGGGTCTAACCCATTGGCCACCATAAGTTCTACTTTTATGAAGATTTTAATTTCACGATATTTTAAAAAAAAAAAATTTGAATTTAATTTCACATAATAACAATAAAATAATGAAAATCGGGAACTTATAAAATTAAAAACATTTTTTTTTATTAAATTTCACGATGTTATTCAAAGGTTGATTTCATATTTATAATGTTTCTACGTGCTCAATCAATTACATTTTTATTCTACGCATGACAATTTAAAGTTTTCATTTTATATTGTCTTTTTGCTAATATTGAGATTCATACTCACAACTTAAATTTGTCGATTGTTTGAACATATTATATTTCATCGTACTTAGAGGTGACAATCGAACCGAGTAGCTCGTCGACTCGCCCGCTCGGCTCGTACTATAGCGATCCACGGGCCGCTCAGGCTCTTCAAAAGACGAGCATGAGCACGAGCACGAGCCGAACGGACCCGTTCGTAGACGAGCCGAGCTCGTGGGCTCGTGAAAAACCTTTAAAAAAAAAACTAAGAAAAGCAAAAAAAATAAAAAAAATAAAAAAAATATTGACGATCCACGAGCCGAGCTCGCCCACGAGCAAACGAGCAGGCCAGCTCGGCTCGTGAGCTCGTGGCTCATTTCTCCACGAGCCACGAGCCGAGCCGAGCTCGTGGCTTTAAGGGCTGAGCCGGCTCGACTCGGCCCATTGACACCTCTAATCGTACTACACAGACAGTAAGTACTTCATTTATCGTCGCCTCACTATTTTTTTTCATTTAATCACTAATTATAATTATAATTGATATTTCTATATTTAAACAAAATTATTGAATTGTTATGGCAAAGCTTATGTTATATATGAATTTTAAAACATTTTTTTTTTAAATCCATTCACCATAACAAAAACTCTAGATCTGTCCTTATGTGCACGTAAATTGGCGAAGGAATTTTATCCTCTCGTTTTAAAATTTCTAATAATACATTTAATATTCTAACATCCACTAAGGAAACAAACAGAGCCTCATTTTTTTCTTGAAAAAAAAATTAAATTTACACTCAAAATTATTTTATTGAAAAATGTGCAGATGAATCCCGTCCAAAAAGGGGATGGTGCATGGTTCTTCCATTGAAGTTACTGCCGACATACTTGGGACTGTATAGGTGAATCTCATTGTTAAAAACATATCACTAAATAATTCATGGTTAGAATCAAAGTGTGGTGTGAACCAAGGTCGGCCCTAACCCAAGGCCAACTAGGCAATGCCTAGGGCCTAAACTTTTGGGGGCCTCATAATAAAAGCCCAGTCCACTGTCAGTTCACAACCGGCCCAAGACTTAAGAAAAGCTATTGGTTTTAACTAGGAATAGAAGAAGAGGCGTGGATTGATGAAGGGCCAAAAGAAGAAGAGGATCACAAGAACAACATCAATGCATACAACAATAATTACAGTAACTGGAAAGGTATTTTTAGTGATCAAGAGCTTTTGAGTAACGGGACGACTAGTGGATTTCGGATAAAAATTCCTGATAAGGCAAGTGCAGGACATAGTTTATCAAAGGTTTATGGTAAAAATTCCGCTGCAATAGAGATATTGGGAGAGAGCTTTTTGATAACGGAAAAGATGATGGATATGGCACGGGAGGTGGTGTAGATGGAGCTAGAGAGGAATAAGGTGCTACCGGAGCCGTTGCAGAGGATTGTGGAGGCCTTTACTAATGTAATTTCAAACACGAAAACTAAGAGGACAAAGCAAATGTCAATGCCTCGTTGCTAAATTTGAAGTTGGAATGAGTGTTGTTTTGCCTTCAAGTAAAGATATTCTTGAGATTGTTAACGTTAGGTAAGTAGCTTGCTGTGGGAAATTGATTATTTCCCTTCAAGCAAGCTACATTCAGTCTCTTCACTAGAATTGTGTAGAAATTGTGCAAAAGACAAACCTTAAATATAGTTATAACAAAGCTTCCTGTTTGGGATTTTGATCTTGTAAATAGCTGAGCCAAGTAGGAAAATTGATATATATATATATAAGTATTTCTAAATTTGTAAAAAGATTATGTTTAACGGCCTCATGATAATAAGTTGCATAAGACCTCAAAATTTTCGGGACTGACCCTGGTGTAAACTATGAGTAAACACTATATAAAGATAAATTAAGTTACGGCATTTTTCCTTTGATTGTGTTTCTTTTGTTGCAACACGCGAGGGAAAGGAGCTTGCACGCATGGCATAATGTTTTTATTGCTAAAACTCTTTTTATTTGTTTGTAAGACTTTCAAATCTTGAAAAATTGATTGAAAATGGAAAAAATGATTTGCCAAACCGAGGTTTGATTTGACATAATGTTTTTATCTTTTGTTCAGCGTTCAAAAAATCGTAAAGTATGGTTAGGCGTGAAGGCCAACCTTCAAGTTTTATGAGCCTAGGCGAATTTTAGGTTTAAAAAAACGTTTTCTAATTTCTAATTTTATTTTAAATTTTTAATCATTGTAAAAAAATTCAATAATTCAAATAATACATTCCAAATATCTAAAATTATAAAATATTGCATTTACTTAATAATTACTACATAAAGATAAGTTTCAAAATCATAATTACATAACGTATAACTTGTAGTTTAAATCTTATCTAATATAACTCTTTATCGGACTCCAATGCAATATCTTCTTCTTCATCTAATTCGTCCTACGTATTGTTCGATAAAAAATCATCATTCTCGGACTCCCTTATTTCATTTTAATCTTTCTTGACTCTTGTTTGGATAATAAAATTTACAGTATAATATATTTATTATCCAAATTCCATAACATTTGATTGATTAAAGGAAAAATACAAAGAAAAAGAAGAATTGTAAGCAAAATTTACTGAGAATCCACAAAATAACGAGAATCACATGTCCCAAAATTACAAATACATGTAAAGTATAATAACCTCCCAATGTTATACATATCTGATACCCAAATCAGTGCGGTGTGAGGAGAAATTGAGAGGTTTTGCGTCGTTCTTCCGTCTTTTTTTTTTCCGTTCTTTCGTTTCCTCAATTCTCTGGAGTCTGGAGTTTTTTATAATTTTAAGGGATAGTGGGCTATTGAGTTTGGGTTGTGGGTTTTATTTTAAAAAATGGAAAGAGTTGGGCCCATTAAAATCTGGGCCTATGGCTGAGGCCAAGACACGAACGCGTGCCTAGGCGCCACTTATAACTAGGCGTGTCTGGAAACGCCTAGGCACCTCTAGGAACACTTAAACGAGTATTAAGCGGTCAACATTTGTCGTTGTCCGCTTAATTCCCTTAATTCCCGCTTAGGATCAAGGCGAAGCGTTTTCGTCACGCTTCACGCTTAGGTTGCGCCTATGCGTGCTTTTTAGAACACTGCTTTTGTTAATGACAATGCGATCACCTCTTCAAAATGGATTGAATTTCATTCTCGATAAATTTAATTAATAATGTTGACAAGTATAATAAATTAGTACAAGCACATCGTACATTGTAACTTTGACATGATAATGCATTTACCCATTGGTTTCAAGACACCACAATTATGAATTATCACATACTCGTCCAAATTGCAGCAATATAGAGCTAAATTCTTCTTATTTTGACCTTAATTCCATGTTCGGGCTACTCTCCTTACGATCTGTTGTAATTGCTGACTCATTATCCAATTTATCTAATTTTAAAAAATTGAGTTGGTTTTCCCATTCTCTAGTTGCACTCCCAAACATTGTCTAATCATGGAAAAGTCTAAATGTTTGTTAAATCATAAAGTGATCTTATCATTTTCAACTTTACAAGCTAGATTTGCTTTCCAACGTGTGTTGGTGATGTGAAATTTGTAGTAGACTAGATCACATGATAATTTAACAAAGATTACAGTTATTAAAAAAGGTTGAACCCCACCCCGCTCCGTCCCGTCCCGTCCTTAGAGCATTGTGGAGGAGGTAAATCGCGGAGTGTGTCTCAACAGGTCAGAGTACAAGAATTACCATACTAGAGCCACAAAGATTCCAATTCTAAACCTTGTTAGATGCATGATACGAACTCTCACACTGTGGCTACCAGCTCAACTGACAAAGATTACAATTATTCTTATCATTGCTGGTTATATCATAAATTGAAAAGTTGATACTTTTATTTTTTATTTTTTTTCAATTGCATCGTCTTTACAAATAGGGAACAACATTTTATGGGGACCAATTTATTATAATACAATAGATTTGGGACCAATGGTGAAATTTCCACTCACGCACAGGCACAGCCTTATCCCCAGCATTTCGCTCTCCCTCGTTAAACCCTCCATTTCCATAGAGGGAAAAAGGCTTAAACCCTGTAGCCCTCTTCTCTCTCAGATAGCATGCCGGTCAAAATTTTCTCATTGCGCACCGGTTTGCTCCCGGTAGCCCGTCTATCCACCTCACATACCGCCAAATATGGCCTGCCTGTTACTCGGGTTATGCCCGTTTTCTCCCGGATCTTCCCCCAGAAACTCAGGTACCGTTTTTTGGAGCCGCCATTTTTATCCTCCTATCAAGAAAAGGGGGTACTGACAACCCAGGTTGGGGTTCGTAAATTTTCGGTTCGTTCCGGACGGCCACGACCGGGTTCAGGCCACGAGGTGAGGGTCGCGAAGAGCTTGATTGAGGATGAGGCGGAACTCAGTGACTGGGTCAGTGGGTTGAGTTCTAACTCGTTTAGGAAAGATAGTGATGTGGATGGGAATAATGGTGGTGATAATGGAGGATATGGGATTAGAGCGAGAGGTGAGAAGAGGAGGAAAGAGAGTGAAGTTGATAGTGATGATTTTGATTTTCCTAGTAGGGGTGGTAGTGGGGGCCGTGGGTTGGAGAAGCCAGTTTCTAGGGGAAGAGGGGGATATGGTGGTGGATTGGAGGAGAACCGAAATGGCGGTAGGTCATTTGATAGGCGAACTGGGACCCGCAATTCAACCGAGTCCTTGAGGAAAGGGAAGTTTGGTAGTGAATTGGATAGAAAGAATGAGAGGAACAGCGGTATGACTACCCGGGGAAATGGTTGGGGTTCTGTTAGGTCATTTGATAGGCAAGGTGGAACCCGCAATTCAAGCGAGTCCTCCAGTAAAGGGAAGTTTGGCAGTGAATTGGATAGAAAGAATGAGAGGAATGGCGGTACTACTAGCCGGGGAAAGGGTTGGGGTTCGGTTGAGAGGTTTCCAGGGCGAGAATTAGGAAAGGGGAATGACAGTAGAGAGAAAAGGAGAGGTGCTAGAGGGTCTGAAATGGGTTATGGGAAGGATAAAGGTGGTGGCGTGGGAATGCAGAGAGAAGGGAAGAGAGTACCACAAAGAGGTTTGGTGGTTACAGATGAGGAAGAGGAGGAAGAAGAGGTCGAGAGCTATAGGAGTTTCAAAGAGTTGATTGATAGCGATGAAGTTGAGGATGAGGATGAGGATGAGGATGAGGATGAGGATGAGGATGAGAGCGAGGAGGAAGACAATATTGTTGATGACTTGTTTGAGAAGGAAAAAGTTTTGTCTCAATCACCCCCAAGCTCGTCTGGGGGAAGTGATACCTATCTTAGTGAAAGCAGGTAACATGTTAGCATTTGATGAAGTACTTTTCTTTTTTTCTGCATGTTAAATGAGAAAGGAGGAGAATGTTCTGTCTTATGACAGAAGATAGATGTCTTTTACCGATTATACGATCAAATAATCAACAATGGTTGAGAGTGGATATTGTAGTGTGAATAAACCATCTACAACCTCCACAAGGAAAGGTTATTTTATTTAGTTTAAAAGCACTATGATGACAACAGTAATGACATAAAGTACTTGGCTGAAGAGATGCCAATCTAGCATGCTTTTCAGTGATCCATCTTTGACCTTTAATAGAACAGCCAGTGAATAAATTTTGCATTTGAGCTTCGTTATTAGGCTTTGTGCAGTTGACTTTTCCTGTGTTAATTTAGTTTTTAGGGCTTTTATATCTCCATCCTTGCCCATAGATTTCTTAAATTGTAATACGTGTATGCCTCACAGGTTTGATCAATATTCCATCTCTCCATCGTCACTGAAAGGACTTAAAGATGTTGGATATGAAAAGATGACTGTGGTACAGGAGGCAACTCTTCCTGTTATTCTGAAAGGTCTGAGCATAATCTAGAAGCTTAAAAGAGAAAATTAGCTACGATTTTGTTCTTTTTTATAGTCAGAAGTTACTTTTTGATGGTTGGTTATATGAAGTCAAAATTACAAATAGATGAAAACTCTTTGTGTTCTAGAAATTTTTTCTACAGCAATTCTAGTTTCTTTTGTTCTTATCAGGATTAGTACTCAATGTATTGATTTGTACTTTATGCAGTTCATTGATTGTTTGAATCATGAAGTAACTTCTACTGGTTTGATATGTAAGAGATCAACGTGAATGGAATTTTTGTCTTACAGTTGCTAGATTCATCTTGTAGATTTGGCATTCTGGTGTTTTGACTTGTGTACCATATCAAATGGTCTCAGATGAGATTATTTAGAAGATCCCTTTTTTTAACCACAACTCATTTTTTCTCTTTCTGAACTGTTATAATTCACACCTCTGTGAAGAATAAATTTGATTTGTCAATTGCAAGCATTGACAATTACATAATTTATGTCTTTTTAGGTAAGGATGTGATGGCCAAGGCAAGAACTGGCACCGGAAAGACAGTAGCATTTTTGGTAAGATATTTTTTTCTTTTATATAATAATTAGTGTTTTTTGACACAAAGATTATGTATTTTGTCTGCAGATCCCAAATTTGGGGAACAGATGCATGCTTTCTTTTTAAATGTACTACACTAGTGCTAATATCTGTTGTCTTTGCATCCCTATGGATTTTCCTCTCTTTGTAATGTCTTTTATCATATGTTAGTTACGCAATGAAGAAGGAAAGGGAATATATATGCTAGGAACCAAAGTTGAATTATGGATGTAATAAATCATAAGCATTGCCCATCTTCTTTTCTGTTGGTTTTAGCCTCTAGTTTGTAAGGAACATTATGGGACGAGAACTGGAGAAAAAATAGAAAGAAATTGTCAATAGATTTAAATTTTTGGGGTATGTAAGACATGGTGAATCTTTGATTAGACTTTTGTTTGAGATCTCAATTTCAGCTTCCTGCGATTGAAGTTGTCGTAAAATTACCACCAGTTGATCGTGATCAAAAGCGAACTCCAATTCTTGTGCTTGTCATTTGCCCAACTCGTGAGCTTGCAAGTCAAGCTGCTGCCGAGGCCAACAACCTGTTGAAGTATCATCCTTCTATTGGTGTTCAAGTTGTTATAGGAGGCACAAGGCTTACTCTAGAACAGAAACGAATGCAAGCTAACCCATGCCAGGTATCATTGCTTGAGTTTTCTTAGAGATAGGTAAACTAAACATATATGTCATGGTTCTAGATCTTCTATGATGCAGAGTACAGACTGGGATTCTCAGTGTGACACGATCTCTCTTATTTAAAAACAGATGAAAAAGCTCTCATTAACCTTTTTGTTTTGATACCCATGATTTGAGTAGTTCCAACTCTTTGCTTTCTATCTATTCTTAGTTTTAGAACCTCCATACCCTCCCTCCCTGACACAGAAGGCAGTAGATTCAGAATGCTGCATGCACACATATTATGCTCGACAGGAAATATCTTGATTTTCTTATTAAATACTAAATTTATTTTCATATAAAAAATTCAGATTCTTGTGGCTACACCTGGAAGGCTAAAAGATCATATTGAGAATACAGCTGGATTTGCTACTCGGCTGATGGGTGTCAAAGTCTTGGTCCTTGATGAAGCTGATCATCTGTTAGACATGGGTTTCCGTAGAGATATTGAGAAAATCATAGCTGCTGTTCCAAAACAGCGTCAGACGCTTTTATTTTCTGCCACAATTCCACAAGAGGTAGTTTCCATTATATTATGATGCGACACCTCATGTAAAATTTGTGAAATTATAAATGCTGTTTGTATTGCAGGTTCGTCAAATTTGTCATATTGCTTTGAAAAGAGACCACGAGTTCATCAATACTGTACAGGAAGGAAGTGAGGAGACACATGCAAAGGTACTGCTGTATTTGAAATGCATTTTGTCATCTAATTTTCTTTTAGTTGCACTCACATTGTTTGCCATGATATGAAAATCTTTCAGGTCAGACAGATGCATCTGGTTGCTCCTCTGGATAAGCACTTTTCGATTCTCTATTCTCTGCTGAAAGATCATATTGCGGATGATGTTAATTACAAGGTATTATATTCCAAACCCTAACAGTAGATATGTTTATGGTAGTTTTTATGTGAAAACATGTATATAGTATGTGGTTACTTCTTAAAGCAAATAGAGTTATTTAAAGCAGTAAAAAAAGAGGGACTGCAAAAGATAGAAATTGGATAAGTCTAACCAGTTTAGATGGTTTCCTACGACAATGACACAAATTCTTCTTACCAGTTGATGTCAATCTTTCTGTTAGACTCTTTACCGTGTCTCTGTGTGTCGTTATTGGTATTGTTTTTTGACTCGAGGAATACATTTCTATATCAACTTGACCCACATGCTTATGCTTGTGTATTACAGATTCTTGTTTTTTGCACAACTGCAATGGTCACGAGACTCGTTGCTGAACTTCTTAATGAGCTCAACATGAATGTCCGGGAAATTCATTCTCGAAAACCGCAAAGTTACAGAACTAGAGTTTCAGATGAATTCCGGAAGTCAAAAGGTCTCATTCTCGTTACATCTGATGTATCTGCACGTGGAGTGGATTATCCAGATGTTACTCTTGTTGTACAGGTAAATATATTATTTGAGTCTTCTTTTAGAATGAACTTACCTTCATCCCTTTTCACCCCAATTCTTACCCCTGGGTTCTCGACATAACTAAAATAATAATAATAATAATAAAATTGAGGTGTTTGTGTGGTGTTAAAAGGGTATTAAATCTTGGACCCAGCGATTGCACAAAGGGCTACATTAGAATTTTTTTTGAAATTTATCAATAGAACTGTACCCATGCATGTACGGGCAGCCTTGATTGATATTATTGCTACTGTAGATTGGGGTGCCATCTGATAGACAGCAATACATACATCGACTGGGTAGAACGGGACGTAAAGGTAAAGAAGGAGAGGGCATATTGTTGTTGGCACCTTGGGAAGAATTCTTTTTGTCTACTATCAAGGACTTACCGTTGACAAAGGCACCCGAACCGCTAGTAGATCCAGAGACGAGAAAGAAGGTGAGTATTGAATAAAATGTGGCCATGCAAATAGTTAAGTTCTTTTCCAATGATTATAAGCTGATCACTTCAGGCAAAAGGTGGCATGAGCAAATTTTAATTGGAGAATTTCACTGTCAAATCAAAGTCTCTGCTTTTAGACTAGTTTGGATATTTTTTTTAATCTGTTGTCTGTCTGGCTTGAAGAGTTTTTAGAGGAAGTTGGTCTAATGTGATTTTCTCAAGAAGCTCTTCTACAAGAAGTAGAAGCCTATCTCACAGGCCATTAGTCCCAAACTGATTTTGATTCATAAATATGTTTTGTTCAATAAAAGCTGCAGTTACTTTCTTGAAGTTATGTTGTATGTACAGTCTGATATCTTAAGGCAAAAATATTGTGGTATGCACAGGTCGAACGTGCACTATCCCATGTAGAGATGAAGAACAAAGAAGCAGCGTACCAGGCATGGCTTGGATATTACAATTCCAATAAGAATGTGGGTCGAGACAAGTACAGACTTGTTGAGCTTGCCAATGAGTTCAGTCGAACCATGGGGCTCGACAATCCTCCAGCCATTCCTAAGCTAGTCCTTGGCAAAATGGGCCTTAAGAATATCCCCGGACTGCGTTCTAGGTAGATTATGTAATTTATGTTTGTTGTCCCTACAATTTTGATTTTTTTGAGTAGTATTACATTTTTGCTTGGATACGAATGTAATGATTTTTCTTAGTCACATCAATGCATTACGATTGATTGACAATTTGATGAACTAAAACAAAATCAAAATTCGCCTAACGTTTCTAGCAGAAACATGGTTTGGATCTTTTTCTATGAAATCCATTCCAATTAAGCAGTGTTACTAAGCTCATGTTTGAAGTAACTTTTTATCTACACAATTTGTGGGATGCGTAAGCACTATTCAAACATTTATTATTCTTTTCTATTTATTTATAAATCGAACTCGTTTATAAACACTTCTTAAAGACCCTTCAAGTGTTTTTTTATTGTAAAGGTTTTGTTTGATAATAACCTCATCAAATTCATTTTTAATCACATTTAATTGAATTCACGATTTTTATTAACTTTTTTACTATTTGAGAAATTCATAAGCACTATTCATATATTCTTTATTCTTTTCTATTTATTTATTAACCAAACATGTTTATAAATACTTCCTAAACATGCTTCAAGTGCTTTTTATTGCAAGGTTTATGTTGTAAAGTCAGTCAAAATTCATTTTTAATCACATTTAATTAAACTTATAATTCTTATCTACTTTTCACTACACATTCTATAAATTTTGTGGAATTTATAAGTACTATCCACATTCTTTACTCTTTTCAATTTAGTTATAAACACTTTCTAAACATGCTTTAATTTCTTTTTATTATAAATTTTTTAATTGAACTTATCATATTTTACCAGAGCTCTAACACCACCAGTTCCCGATTAGCATTAAATTTACATATTTATTCTAAATTAATAATCAACTTCAAAACTTATTTCCCTTCAGTGCTTAACATCTCAAAATTATCAAAAAAAATGCCTAAATCAAATCCTTAACATCCATCATTCTCAGTTTCCCTATTTCTTAATTTGTATATTTACAATACCATCCAATTCAGCCCATCTCCCTGATGATCCATTTATTTAGTCAGAAAAAAAAAAGGGAGAAAATTAAGTAGATTATAGATTTGTCTAAATTCATCTTTCCCATTCATGCTGCTAGAGTGTTAAACCTACTAACCAAGATTCAACACAGCATTAATACAAAGGGATTCTGTAGTACGAAACTATGGCTTAACTAAAAAATTCCTACCTTAAAGACTAATTCCAGCATTGAAGACTTTCTACTTCAATGAAATTAAAATAATTAACCCTGTTAAGGAAATGGGCCAAGAAAACACCGAAAATCTAAATGAGTCCTACACCCTTCTTCCTACTGTGGTTAGAAATCGACTAGGAATTGTACATACAAAGTACTGTGTTAAAAAGTTGACATATAACAAACAGCGGTTACAGGATGATCAGTATGTTCTTTTCTTCTACTTTCATTTTCTTCCTGGTTCACCGAACAAACTTTGACTGATGGATCCTTAAGGTCATTGATCTTGGTAATTTATCAAACTCTCCTGTTAAGAGGATGCACCGTCACAAAATATATTGGTGAAAATTTGCTGTGAAACAATAAAATGATCTGCAGCGACAAAAAAATACACGCTGTACAAAACAAGCATGTCATGAAAAAAGCTAGCTAGTAGGAGTAATTAATTGCATACAAGTATTGTAATTCCTGAGCAATTTGTACCTAACCAATCAGCATAAAGCAGTCACAGCAATATTAGATCGGTAAGAGCATAATAATTAATGACCAGCTTTATTTTCAAAAAGTAAAATAAAATAAAGGACTGGCAGAGGAAAAAAGTAACAGAAGAAATATCACTCAGAAAAGTGGAAGGACATTTTAATCATATGGGACCTTATATCAGGAATACTTAAAATTCTTGCACTATGCTACATCTAGTGCATTGTTCTGAGAATTCGTGTATTGGGCTTCAAGCCCTTCAGTCAGGTTTCCTTTTGTCCTTCAGTCTCCAACCCTTTTGTGTTGTCACTTGTCAGGTTTTGTTGCCCATGGAACGTTGGATGTTCCTCCTCCCTAAGGTGTACTTTAGCTTCGAATCCATGGTAGGTCAGGCCTATCTCCCTACCTATGGAGTTTAATTTTATTTGCTTCTAATAAAAACTCCACCGTCATGTCATTTGACTAAAACCAAAAAAATAAAAAATAAAAAAAATTCCCTCTGATCAGCGTTCAAGCTGTGATACAAATGTGGCCCCCGACCAGTTCATCCAGTTACCTATAAGCGATTCACCTAAATACATATACTGTGAACCATTACACATCTGTATGTGTTATTTATCTGAATAGAGTATGTTTTGTAATTATCAGTTCGTCCATGTTCTTAGGATTAGCTAAAGCAACAAATTTGTAAAGCCAGGACAACTATAGACTAAACATCTGACTTAACACGATCAGTTACCTGCTGACTCGACCAAATTGAGTAGGTCCATTTTCTTGAATGATTATATAAAAGTTCACTAGTCAAAGCATGATTCTTACCTCTGATGATGAGGAGAGGATGGTCGATCTGGTGAAGAACGTTGCCCAGAGTCCCCGTGGATTCTATGTTCCTCAAATGTCCTTCCTCGACTTCCCTCTCTTGGCTGTGACTGTTCACCTATACCTGAAAAACCTACACGGCCCAGAGACCCAAACTCAAGCTGTTCACCATAAGAACCATAAGTAGTGTTGCGGTCAAAAGGATAAAGCATCATGACCGGTGGGACGGAAGGTCCATTAGAAGACATTCCACTGGGGTTCATCACTGGAAAAGAATGAATGCCATGTGCCATGTTAGGACCATTTTGGCTAGAATTCAAGTGCAATGGACCATTCTGGGATTGGTAAGAAGGGACAGACCATGATCGGTCAGCTCGATTCTCACTGGAAGCCATCCCGTCCATTCTCGAGTTTGATTTATCAGTTTGGCTGCGATTGTGGCTTCGTGCTGCAGCTCGTGATTTTGAATTAGCATTCCAGTTAACCTCTCTGTCACCGTAGTTATCATTCCTATCATAGTTGTAATTCCCCCTTCTAGTGCCAGAAGAGTGTCGCTCTCTTACAGAAACCTTCTGAAGCAATGAAATTTAAAACAATCAAAAGTAACTACTGAAGTGGGCAATGCCCTTAAAGCAAAATGTAAACCAGTTACTAAGAGAATATTAGAGAACCAGACAAGGAGTGCAAGACAAAAGAAGTTAAAGTATACAGTCAAAGCAAACTAACACACAAAGTTGAAAGAATATAGTTTTCTAAATTTCAGAGGCCAGTTCCATCCCCACGAGCAAAAGTTAATCTAAACCCTGGCATCACAGTAAAAATGATGAAATCATTCCACAAAGCTGTCCATGCCATTACTCATGGCAAGAGGACCTGATACAAGGCTCAATTAATTTACAATTCACTATTCCTGATAACATACAAAATTAGGACATCTGGACATATTTCATATCAAAAACAAACACGCGTTCTTTTTCTTTTCTCCCTACAAATTTGGATTGCAAAATTGTTCTGCGTTACAGCCAACCTCTCAATCAATAACGGAAAATGAAAATGTTATCAGTTATTAAAGGTGATAATTATAAAATCATTAGTACTTGTATCGATGAAAAAATCTTTACATCCAAATATGGCACAAGAAGATGACAATCAAAAGACAAATGTTTTGGTTCTTACACCCACAAACACAATAAGAGAACAAAAGTCAAGTACACATGCTGCACTTTCACTTAAAATCTTCGTCTCTATAGATCAACAAGAAAACCAAGTACTCGATTATAATTATCTTTTGGGTCCCAAAAATACACATTTAAGTTTCACTTAGCCCCTGTTTGGGCTCCATTTTAATTTTAATAAATTTTTCTTTCTTCTTTTCAACCACACATTTTTTCAGCAAAATAATATTACACATGAACCCAAAACTTTTCCATCTTTTTTGACGGCACATTCTCCAAAAAATTACTATTCCAAAATACATTCTTCCCAAAATCTCATTAAAATGGAGCCCAAACAAGGGCTTAAGAAGTAGAAATGGCTCCTAATGACCTTTTGAACTACAGTTGGTTACAAACTAATTTGTGTATGCTCATTAAGGCCATATAGAAAAGATATGAAATCATCGCCTCTCGTCTAAGTATCAAGCTTGGAAGGTGCTTGATATGCATGCCATTATGAAAGTCGTGTTGAGAGAGGATAACAGGAGAGCTTCCAAAGGTGTTAAGACTTCTTGCTTGAAGGTTAAAAGTAGTTCCCTACTTTAGTACTTCTGGAGCTTGCAGCCCTTCCTGCTACAACAGATTAGGATGGATATTTATGAAGCTCAATGCAGTTTTATTTGCTTAGCATACAGTTGTATACGTTCTCCTTTTTCTTGTAGAGAGAAATGGAAGTAACAACCATTTGTGTGTTGGGGAGTGGAATACTAAGTGCAGGTCTGGCTAAGCTTAAATTACAGTTTAAGCTGGGCAACACACTTTTTATCCACACATTTCGTAGGACTCATGACTACTGTCTACTTATTATCCACTGCTTATAAGTACCACCAAACATACTCTAAGATAAAAATAATTTAAAGTCACAATAGGACTTCCCCGAAAAGAAAATAAGATCTGAAAAATGTTATAGCCAACATGTAACTGAACAAGTATGATAAATTATCTTACAGGATTCGGCAGGTAAGTCCCAGTCCCGCTACGATATCTTGGCATATCATCTATGTATCTTGGATGAACATATGGAGATCTACTGGAAACGGACTGAAGGGGAGCAACCGGAACTAGCCGTTGACCATAACTCGCTAACTGAGTGAAATGATTTGTGTTAGCTGAAAGTGGTCTTCCAGGATTATCATATGGGTAATGACCCTGCAGATAAACTGGTGGGACCATTACAGGTGAAGGATATATTATAGGTCCATGGGAGCGTGGATTTTGGCAGAACCTTCCAAATTGCAAATTTTGCCAATGGCTGGCAAAGTCACTGTTGAGAATATCAAATTTTTGCTCATTAGATGTCTCAATAGTGGTTGTCCCCCTCAAGGAACTAGAAGAATTTAAATCCTCAGACTGGTCAAAGCCCTCAGGAGTATAGTTCTGACCAGAGTCACTGTTCTCCAAGCTTTCATCACCTCCAAAATGGTCAGTTGATTGATCAGAAATTCCTGTTTCAGGAGGAATATTGTATACTGGAAGCATTACAAATGGGATTGGAGGCCCAGTAGGATAAAATGCAACAAGCCCATTGTTATCCATCATCCTCTGTCTAGAACCAGGAGCTATCAGCATTGGGGCAACGGGGATCATTGAGTCTGATCCACTCGTTTGAGCAACTTCAAAGCCAGGGACAGGATGCCTTGGGACGTGCAAAGATGCAACAGATTGAGAAACCGGGTTTTGTTCTGCCATATCAGTCCCCACATTTGATAGTGCAATCCATTCCTGATCAAAATCTTCAGCCTGATTTGTTATATGTTCAGACATAACTTTGCCTTTTCCATGGCCAATGACCGGATCGGCAGCAACTATTTTCTTTCCCCGTCTTTCATTTGTCGACTTTGGGTTCTTTACTGATGGTCCATCCCAGGAACCCTCTGAAGAAGCTCTACTTCTCAAAGAACCACTGCGAGTAGCAGAAGGGAACCTTGAAGCTGCAGGTCTTTCTTCCCCATAAGCCTTGCTACCTCTGATATCATGCAATGGGAAATTATTACTATCCTCCCTCATTGATCCATGTTTTTCTTTGGTATGTTTACTAGTTGTTCGAAATGGAGGGATGTATTTCGAACTAGATGATCTAGCCTGTGGTTTATCATCGGACTGCATCATTTCAAAACTTCCATTATCAGGGTCGTAGCCACTAGTGGAGCCAACATCCTGCTCCTGCAAGAATTCATTGTCCGCTTCCACAGGGTTCATTCCCACAGCATCGAAGTTTTCATTACTTTGCTCCAGTGCATCTTCAGAACGTGACCCGTGGTCGATGCTTGGGAAATAATGAGTGAATGGGGGTGAAACCAGACCATGAGGAAATTGCAAATTTGGAAAAGAAGGATCAAATACAGGAATATTTGTAGGAAGCAATCCTGGTAGATTCTGTTGACCATATCCCATTGATGCTAACAAGGATGGTGAGATCGGGAAAGGCATTTGACCAGATGATAAGTTGAATGGTAAGTGAAGCTGACTGTTAAAGCCATGAAGCGAAGCAGATGCCATCATGTTGACAAAATCCTGTTCTTCCTGGTGCATCCCCTGGGTTCCAGAGGTTGAGGAAAGATCTTCATTTGATGCATCCAAACCAGAGTCTCTTTGATAGCTATGTGAACTACTATTGGAGTCAGCAGCAGTGTCTAGACTTTGACGGGATGGGGTGTGCCTAGCTGATTGAGTATTGTAAACTGAGGATTGACTGTTATTGCAAGCTAAACCTTCAGATCCATGGTTCTTCCTCCTGTTACTACTATCTGGCCTTACAGAAGTAGCATGTACTTTTGCACTTTCAGTCGATCTATTACGCTGTACTTGAGATGAAACATCACTATATGTATCAGTAAGCTCTGGGCTTGAGCGTGTTCTGGCAAAAAGGAACTTTCCCTGGAAGTCATTCACCAAAAGATCAGGTTTCAGATCTCTCTGACCTTTCTCGTTATTCACAACCTGATTGGAAGTAGTATCTCTTCTACTTTGTCCAGAACCCCTCAAGCTACTCAACATGTTGTGATTTTTTAAGCTGTGAGTTTGAGAAGCTGCGGACAACTCACTCTTTCTAGACACGCTAACTGGTGAATAATTACCAGAGGATCTGCCATTCATTTTTTTGCCAATCACGTCATTCTTTGAATTATCAAATTCATAAACGCTCTCTGGAGTCGATAATCTCAAGCGCAACAAATCAACGCCTGGAGCATCAGGCCGATTTCCACTGCCATGCCTTTCCCATGTATTTGTGAAGAACTGATTAACTTCATGAATTATATTTTCTTTGGGGCAGTCAAGTAATCTAGCTAGTCTTTTAGCTCCAAAAGCAAATGCGCTCCGTATTCTAAAGAAATTACCTGAAAACAAAATTATCAGCTGCAAGTAAACTATAAGAAGTAACAGAAAATGAATCCTACCCACAAGAAATATAGAATAAAACAACCAGTGAATATAGACAGGAGATAAAAATACGAGAACTGCAAGTACCTTACCTAGGTTTTGCAAAAGGAATAATGTCAGCTGTTGTAAAATAAAAAGAAAAAGGACTACATTTGTTTGATAAAAGAATTCAGGTAGAACCAAGTTTGACAAATTGAAACTGATACTGAACATACAAGATCAACAGTATAAGACTACAACTCTGAGACTTGTCATGACCATTTACATAGTGAAAAGTTCAATTCAGCTCAAATTGTGGACAGGGAAACAGCATATTGACTTCGGAAGCTGTAGTTTGTTTCTTTATTACTTTTCGTTTTTGTTTCCCCATTGGGGGATGGAAGTGTTCAAGATCATATGGTTCCTCCAACTGTCGAAAGACCTCGTGCATACCCCTTTCTGCACGGCGGAAACAGATTCTTTATGCATATTGGTGAGCACCTCAAGTTACACACAGATTTTCCCTCACGCCAATTTTCCCCTCACCCTCACCCTTCCCTGGTACCTTGTTCTCATTCATACTCTATTACCAAGATGAAACACAAAATGCATCTTCATCACGCCATTCAATTGAAACACAACCTATAACTAAACTTGACATGAGAAAAGATCACATAATTTCTCAAAGAAGTTTTGAAACTTCACATTATTCAAATCTTTTTTGTCCACATGGTTTAAGATTACTTTCCCTTTGGCAAGGATAAAAGAAATAACAGTCCCAATTCTACCAATTCCAGAATAAGACCAGCCACGATCGCCATTGGAATTAACCAAAAAATAAGGATAAAGCCTCTTGGAAATTTGATTTAAGATGTGCAAGAAATTTTTTTTAACAGAATTGACATTGATAACATGTTTGAAAAGTTAAAATGAAAGTCGTCAAACTATGAGCAAATGGTTCCCTCTCAAAATCCTCTAGGGACCACAAATTTACCCATCTGTATTTTCTTCCATTTTCTTCTTAAAACCAAACAAAAGAGAAACTGACTTCATCTGTCCTTGTGACCTAGTTTCCTGTTTCTACTTTCCCTTTTCTTCCGGTCTTTTCCCTGGAAATCAAACACAACATAAATAACTTTTTTTGCCCTAGCTGATAGTAGACAGGCAAGCTATATTATTCAAGTTCAAGTGAATTTTTAACCTAAAACAGAACAAAGGAATAGAACCAACAGAAAAATAAAAGTAGAAATTGTGGTTTGGTAAAACAGATTTCTCCTTTCTCATCTTATCAGTCATTATTAGTCTGTTTCATTCTCCCTCTTTCTTTCATACTTGCTATGTGAATCTGGATGGTCAGTGTGCATACAGACTACATGAATACTAGACCCAAGGCATCCCTCCGTAAAATCCTTAGAACATATTTAAATAAAAACAAAGGGGAACTGAAAAGGCTGGCATGCAGCAGCCATTGATCTAAAACTCAAAGAATACATACACATCTTCACTTTACAAGTAAAGCTGACCAGTAGAAACCCACTTATTGCCCATATAACACAGTTCTATTTCAGAGGTAGTAGTTAGGTAGTCGTCGCAACAAATAAACTAGTTTCAAGTAAAGAGCTCAAAGATACAAAAGAAAATTATCTTTACAATTTTCAAAGCTTAAACAAGGAGAACAATGAGAAAAGTTAAGCTTCATATACCTTTACTAACACTACGTCCAAGGTTGTTGTTCACGCGTAAAGGATCAATAACATTAAAATGTTTGGAAACAAATGGCTGTCCATTATTTTCATGGCCACCAGGGAAAACAGCATACACAGAGCTACAAGCATCAAGAAACAATTTGCTAAGGAGCAATTCTCCACTGTCCTTCCGAGGAGGTTCCGCTGTAAAACTTCACAAATCAGCCAATATTTCCAATAGCTGTAACACATTGAATAAAAAGTTCTCAAAAAGTTATTACCAGTTACATCAGGTAGGGAACTAATGGGCACAGGTCCCCATAAGCTAACACAAAAATTGTCCCAGTCAAAGTTGCTGAAGAACTCTAGAAAACGGTAGAGAACCTGCGAGTGTAAATAAAATCCTTCAGGACAACCTAACAATCAAATTTTCTTGACATACATAGTAACTAAAACTACCTCAAGTGGTCCATGAAAGGAATTGTTGTAAACGTGAAAGATGTAAAGAACTAAGGTCTCTAGAGCATAAGTAGAAATAAGTCCATGATGAGCCCCCAATATACGGCTTTCATAATAACACCATGCCTTAATCAATATAATACTGCGCTTGAACAGATGATTTTGATTTATCAGATTATCAACCTACAGAAGAATATGTTGTACAGTTATACTATTTGTTCATCAAATTTCATAAATATGATGAGAGCTCAGATTCAAACATTACAAATTTCTGAATAAATACTAACCTCATCAAGGAAGCACAGCGTACATAAACCACCAACCTGATTAATGGATATGTCTACCACAATATTTTCCACTATACATTTAATTATCTTCACCTGCAATAGCAAGAAATTATGAAGCCAAATCAAAATCGTGTAGCGAGTGAAGAAAAGAAAGGAAAACTAATTTTTTTCATCAATGTGTAAAGACCTGGGTCCCTATACTCAAACCGTTATATCTTACGTACTGTCCACTTCGGGTGGACTTATGCCCATTTACCCTTTTTATCGTGTCCCACAAGATTCAAACACAAGACTTCTGCCTAATAGAGACTTTAGTCAAATCCTGGTACCAATTGGGCAATGAAGAGTTACGAGGCGTAAAACCAAAAAAAATGCGTGGATGAGCCGGGGGCATACTATTTGTAGTGAGAGGATTTCTATGTTTATTTTGATAGAAAATTAAGATATTCAAATAAAGAATTTAGTCACAGTGTGGCTGATCATCCTCTCGAACCAGCTACTGATCATTGCCTTGATAAGCTATTGCCTCACCAACTAGATAATCAGACGCAAGCCATAATTATGATTTTACGTATGGACAATTCCTCAATATTTTGTTCATTCACAACGTAGACAAAAAGAAAAACAACTTGGACAAAAGAAGAAGTGACTTGGACAAAAAGAAATGAAGTAGCTTAGATATATCTTTTTTGTTGATAACCTCGTACCAATCAATCGAATAGATCGATATGACCATCATGAGCTGTCCCGTAATAAGACCAGTTGTTGTTGATACCCAATTAGGTTCTTACACGTTTCTCACTCGTCTGCCACTGGAAACACCAAATGAACAATTTGAAGACCTATTGATTCTAACAACTGATTGCAGAGTTGATCATTCAGACCGCTACTAAATGGATGGATCTTATCAACGTCCAAGAATGATAAATCATAGATCGACCGTCAAATCGAAAAAATCGGGTGATATCATATAGCTTTGTATCGGCTAAATTCATGAGTTTGTATATATATATCCAAGCTGTTATATCATACGTACTGTTCGTTTTGGGTGGGCTTATGCCCACTTAACCCTCACAGATTTCTATCGCGTCCCCCAAGATTCGAACCCAAACTCACTACCTAATGAGAGACTTAAGTTAAATCTTAGTACCAATTGGACTTTATAACGACCCAACATCTATGCCCCAGCCATTATATCATACACACTGTCCGCTTTGAGGGGCAGATACCCACTTACCCTCTCACGGCATTTTATTGCGTCCTCCATGATTCGAACACTGCCTAATGAGAGACTTAAGTTCAATCCTGTAGCAACTGGTTGATCAAGAAAAGTTAACTTTGACCAAATTAATAGAGTTAAAATACTAAATGTAAAATCTCACATACAAATTATAATAATCCCCCCCCCCCAAAAAAAAAGAAAAAGAAAAAAAAAAAGACATATAAACGAAAAAAAAAGGGTTTGACGGAACAGGATTCTCCTTTCTCATCCTATCTGTTGTTAGTCTGTTTCTTCTACCTTTTTTCTTTTCAGACTTGCTTGTGAAACTTGATGGTCAGCATGCATACAGACTATATGAGTAGTGAGTACTAGACAAAGGCATCCCTCTGTAAAATTCTAAGAACATATTTAAATAAAGACAAGGGGAAATTGAAAAAGCTGGCATGCAACAGCCATTGATAAAAAACTCAAAGAATACACACACATTTAAGTCAAAGCTGACCAGTGGACATTGCCCACATAACACGGTTCTCTTTCAGTGGTAGAGGAGAGGTAGTCGTCACAACAAATATAAACAAGTCTAAGTAAAGAGCTCAAAGATACAGAAAAATAAAATATTATCTTTACAATTTAAAGCTTAAACAGAACAATAGGAAAGTTTAGGCTTCATGTACCTTTACTAACACTACGTCCAAGGTTGTTGTTCACGCGTAAAGGGTCAATAACATTAAAATGCTTGGAAACAAATGGCTGTCCATTATTTTCATGCCCACCAGGGAAAACAGCATACACAGAACTACAAGCATCAAGAAACAATTTGCTAAGGAGCAATTCTCCACTGTCCTTCCGAGGAGGTTCAGCTGTAAAATATTTCAAATTAAACCTCACAAATCAGCCAACCTGTCCAATATAATAGTTGTAACATATTAAATAAAAAGTTCCCAACAATTTACCAGTTACATCAGGTAGGGAACTAATGGGCACAGGTCCCCATAAGCTTACACAAAATTTGTCCCAGTCAAAGTTGCTGAAGAACTCCAGAAAACGGTAAAGGACCTGTGAGTGTAAATAAAATACTTCAGAGGGACAATCTAACATTCAATATTTTTTAACATACATAGTAATTAAAACTACCTCAAGTGGTCCATGAAAGGAATTGTTGTAAACATGAAAGATGTAAAGAACTAAGGTCTCCAGAGCATAAGTAGAAATAAGTCCATGATGAGCCCCCAATATACGGCTTTCATAATAACACCATGCCTTAATCAATATAATGCTACGCTTGAACAGATGATTTTGATTAATCAGATTATCAACCTACAGAAGAATATGTCGTGAAGTTATTCTCATTTGTTCTTCAAATTCCATGAATACGATGAGAGCTTAGAACATTACAAATTTCAGATTAAATACTAACCTCTCCGAGGAAGCACAGCGTACATAAACCACCAACCTGATTAAAGGATATGTCCACCACAATATTTTCCACTAGACATTTAATTATCTTCACCTGAAATAATAAAAAAGTAAGAAGCCAAATAAAAATCTCGTAGCAGTAGAAGAAAAGAAAGTAAAACTAAATTTTCTTTCAGTAAATGCATAGTCAAGAAATCTAAGAAACTTGTTGACATGAGATTGGCAACTCGTGGGGGGTAAGAACACAGTAACTTAGGAAATATAAAAGGGGTCCAAACCATCACAGTGAAAATTCAAAACTCTAAACCCCAGATACTTTTCTAAAACAGTGTAGAAAAGAAAAGGATGTCTGATGTCATAGGAAACCCATTTTTCTGTAATGGACCTGGTAGGATCCTACAATGTGCAATCTTTTACAAAGCAGAATTCTCCCATACGCCACCCTTACTGGCACTACATTAGTATAAGAGAGATGGGAAGCCCAAGTCAGAATAGTCACTCAAAACATCTACAACGCGGACAAAAGTTCTCATTGATAGTTGAAAATGAATACATATATTGGTTTCATCATGTACAGTGTAAATTGATTCAGTATAATTTCTCCAGCAAAGCACAAACATATGCAGGATGAGGTGTTTCTGCAGGAGAGGCCGCAGAAAACAATTCAGAATAATTCTTCACTAGTGACTGTGGTGCATAACCTTATTGCAGTGCTCCTGCGAACACAACTCTACTCATCCTAGAAAACAGCAAGATTTGATATAGGGAAATTCCTGGTATCCAGTCGGCTTTCTTCTACTCATATACATATGGAGATAGCAACCATCAGAAAATCATTCTAGGTGGGATAAATGCAAAGCCAAAGGCTTTGATAAAAGTATACATGTAAAATGCAGCAAAACAACTAATTCACACAGTTAATGATATTTTTGAAGCAAAGAACAGAGATATATGCTCAAGACCTTGAAGATGGATTCTCAACACAATCAAAATCAACACATCAGAAGTACAAGAATTTAGGAATGGACGTCATACTTCTGCTTGAATATACTGGATTTCCTTCACATGAAATTCAGCATTCTCATTCTTTTCCTCGTTCTCTAGCACATCACGAACTTGACTGGCCCATGTATCTTTCAAATTTTGATCATGACTGAAAGCGGTCAAATCAATGTCTCCATCAGGTAAATAAGTCTTCAGGGGTACAGATCCAAAGGTACAAACCTGTGAAAAATATATAAGGTAAAATAATATGAGCAACAAGGAAACAAAAAAAGAAGAAGGAATAATTAAACATATGAAATATTCATTTAAAATAAAGAACAATTCCAACTAAGCCCCTGTTTGACACCCATTTTATGAGAATGAGAAATTTTGGAATAGTGATTGATGGGAGAATGTGTGGTGAAAAAGTGATGAAAAATTTTAGATTTTTATATAATATTATTTTATTTGAAAAATGTGTGGTTGAAATGAAAGAAGAGAAGAAAATGAGAATGAGAAAGATAATAGAATGGGTGCCAAACATGGGATAATTGTACCAGGGGACACAGATCAATTATAACAGATTTTTGCAGTACGTAATACTACCAACTCCTCCATGTCTGACAATTATGGTAACACGCTTTCCCCATCTCAACAACAGCTATTCTACTTACTCATAAATGTGAGTTTCAAAATATTAGCCATTCATCGAAGTAATTGATGCAACCACTGCTTCTACTAACATAAATTTCACATATCCCCATGGACATCTACTACAAGTTGATTTTCAAAAGTACTATGGTATTATGGGG
Source organism: Fraxinus ornus (assembly GCA_903798235.1). Classification (NCBI taxonomy): domain Eukaryota; kingdom Viridiplantae; phylum Streptophyta; class Magnoliopsida; order Lamiales; family Oleaceae; genus Fraxinus; species Fraxinus ornus. Next base: position 27,515 of record CAIGRF010112497.1, on the reverse strand, counting down.
AAGTTCTCCAAAAGACCTTACTTTGAAGGCCAGGAAGGAAAAAGCCCTTCTTCGTTTTTTCATCAAATTATTCTTCATCTGTGATCCGACTTAAAAACTATCAAATTGACAGTGTTACCCCCATTAAAGATAACCTTCCATCAGAGTGGTAGGACAACTCGGTCTTCAGCTTGACCAGCTCGAATTTTTTCTTCTTATTCTTTCTCTTCTTCTCGTGTCTTGATATACATACAAAAAATCCCAAGTATAACACCATGAATCACTTCCGTACATTCACTCCCTTACAAAATCACTCATATACATGAACAAAAATTTTAGGCACAAATATCACAAGTAAATTAGGAGAAATTCATCTCCAAACACTAGACAATTTTGGATAAATAAAACTTTACTAGAGAAAGGTTGCTAGTAAGAAAATTTTATAGAAAGTTGGATTTTATTTTCTTACTATTTTGTTCCTTCTAAAGATGTTTCCTCTAAATTTGTATCATTGCTTTCTTGCACTAACTCTTACCACCAAACCACTAAAAACAAATATTCTAAATCTACCAGATTTACCCAGCAATCGTACTAACTTCTGTTGGGCCATAAAAATTGGGACTGTATGAATCAAAAAACCGCATTCAATGTTTAAAAAGGCTTAATTGGGTATTGATGCATTTTATCTCCATGAGGCGATGTGAAGCGTAAGCCTCAAGATAGAACCATAAAAGAATTCAAAGAACAAAAATACAAAAATAAGCTCTTAATATACCATAAACCCTTTTAAAACAATCCATTTTAAAACTTATTAAAAAAATAAAATAGATAAAGAAAATAATAAGTTAACAAATAAGTAATCATGTAAAAAAATTATAATCAACTACTATAAGTGGAGATAAATCAAAATTTCTTATATCCAACTACTAATATGGGAATCATTAACATCATAATCATCATCCTCATCATAAGTTTCTTTTCATTCTTTGTCATCATCCTCATCCTCCAACTGCAATGGTGTATTTCCCTTCCCATTTTTCTTCTGTGTAGGTAGAAAAAACAAAATACAAGAATGCATAAAATATTTTAGGTTGTAAAGGGGAAAAAAAGCTAATGCCAATAATTAAATGTTTAAAAAATGCAAGGCAAGCCAGTGGAACACCGTAGTTGGCTTGAAGCTCAGGCTTGAGCCTCACTAGTCGCCTTGTAAACCAAGGTAAATCAGTGCATAAGTCTCATAAATGACATTTAGGGTGCAGGTTTTAACGCTTTTTATGATATCCTCACACGAGAGCGGGATTCGAGGTGTAAATCCTCAAAATACTTTTTAAAACCATAATTTCATTTCAAGCATCAAAACACTAGTCAATACTACAACTACCGTGATGCCAAAATCAACATTCAAGAGATAACTTCCAACACAAAAATATAATCATAGTCTCGTAATAATAATGTCTACATAAAACAAATCTTATCGTAATGTCCTTTTTTTCATATGTTGAATTCAAACATTAATCCAATTAAAGCAAATTATATAGGCTTCATGATTCTATTTCCGCAAATGCCAATATACCATTATTGCCACTTATAAACCTGTCAAACCAAATTATGGTACAACTTCTTTGCAGAATAAGTAAAAGACGGGCAACGAATTTGTAACAACCTGACAGGAAAAGCATTTCATGATCAGCCGCTGTACGTAATCTGCAACAGCATTCCTGCGCTCCTCAGATGGCGGATTGGGTTGAATGCAGGCAATGAGCTCTGACGTCCTGTCCTCCGCTTTCAACCATCTGTCCGTTTCAAGCGCACGCATCACCAGGCCTGCTCCTGACAACAGCCCATTTGGCAATGGCCCGCTTGGGTCCGCACATCCCTCTTGTTCTCCCATTCACTGAAATAGTAGAGGCGGTTTGTTGTTGTGTATATAGGACCCAAGAAAGAAAAGTAGAGTCGTCAATTCTATTGCAGAGATGCGCCGATATAACTGAGATGCTAATAACAGTAATTTTACACTAATTATTAGAATTGATGTCAATAAAATTCAAGTAAAGGTTTAAAAAAAAAACTTTCTTTTATACGGCAGGAAAATTGGAAAAAAAATAATAATAAAAAGCGATCCAACAGAAAAATACTTGATTAAAAATTCAAAAGTTCCAGAATAACAGAACCCTAAGTGAAGAGATTCAGAAATCAGTGCAATGTCGACGAAATCAAATAAACTCCAACCAAAAGACAATAACTAAATTAGAGTTGAGAGCCCTCCGTATTTTCTCGCCTTCTTTCTTCAATACGCAATTCAATTTTTTATATAAAAGCTGAAAGGATCGTGGAATCGCACAGAGAAAAAGAAAAAGGGGTTCTTTTATTTTCTTTTCCTATTTTATTTGTTCTTCTTTCCGGTTTAGAAATGGAATTTGGGGGACAGAGAAGGAGAGAGACTCTGTGTGCGTGCGTGCGTATTTTGACAACAAAATCGAAAACTAAAGGATTTGATTTTGTTGCAGTGTGCGTTTTGGGGGAAATTGGAGATGGTGAAATGGGGGTGGGCTTGGGGGAGTTATATTGAAAATAATAATATTGGGAAAATACTTGATGAGGAAATTCTAAAGAATAATTGATATTGATATTATGATGGATTGTGACTTTATTTTAAACAAAATTCAAGTACATTTATTGAAGGAAGAATTATTTAGTCACATCTACCAAAATCCATCCAAATTTCCTATATCCCCCGCCATGGTATTCCGGATTCGATCATTTCATCTTGACATGTTTCATGTCGAGTTCTCAACGCAGATTTATTTTACGTTCTCAATAAAATCATTACATCTACTTACTTAATCTAGATTTTGCTTCCTAACTTGAGATCGATATTCAATTTTTTTAGAAATAAGACACATTTTACGAACGTCGGTGACAGTTTAACAAAAAAGATTAGAAAATTATCATAATCTTAACGCGCTACTCTGATGAAAAATTTGAGACTTGCCCGTTTGGTTTTTAGATGTCAAGGACCAACTTGATGCTTGAGAAACAAGTTGGGGATGATTGTTATATTTTGCCTTCAAATTTTGAAAAAGAATATTTGAAAATAAAGATAATTTGCTACAGTTTGACTAATTAAATGATATATTTGAAATTAAATTCAATTGTATTTATTAAAGAAAATTCAGGATGCATCGCGATTTGGGAGAGATTTTTTGAAAATAAATTGTCGACCACACATTCTATGGTACTCGTAACTTTTTTCTAATTTTTAATCATACATTCTTTAAAAAGTTCATTTTTTCTTTCAAGAATCTCTCCCAAACACTCTTTTCAAAGGTTAAGAAAAAACCCTAAGAAACGTGGTCTAAAGTTAAACCTAACATTGTAGGAGGTCCTTTTTCTCTTTAAAATGAGAGGAAATGAAAATTGCTTTAGGGGAGTAAATTGATTTTAGGCTTTTATCTCTCCACTGTATTTAGCTCCTGTTTAGTATCAACTAAAATCAAATTTTAATTTAAGTTAAAGTAAATAGTTAATTTTAATCACATATTTTGTGGATCCCACTACTTTCTAACCACACATTTGATTTTAATCCTCAATAAACAATGAATTAAGATATTTGTATCTTTAAACATAGAAAATGTTAGCTTGTTGATATTGACATATTGTGTTTGAATTTAAGCTAAAACGGCTTGCTATTCATGTTATTCACGATTGCTCACCGTCTTGGTCAAAATTTACCAAACTAAGATTAACTTTTCTATCGTCATTGTCATTGTCGGATAGCGAGTTTAGGAACCATTTTTGTTCAAGAACTTTAAACACTCATTAAATATTGGAAGATCTATGTCGATGACTTCTGCCTTCGTTGTCTTCAAGTGAATTCGACTTTATTATCTTGAATGACGTGATTCACTTTCGAAAAAGTGTTGTTTTGAATAGACTTCATCTACATGCACGTGTTGGGCCCTTGCCTATATTGTGTTGTTAAACTTTACATATATGTCGAAATGTTTCCTGACCGACAACAATGTCTTAAAATGCAAAATAAAAATCCCCTCTCCTTAAAAGAGAATCCAAAAAGTACTGTTCATTTTTGTCACAAGCTTTCAAATGTTGCAATTCGATCAACAGCAACGTCATGCCCACTCTTGGAATCCTTGGATATATCTGATTGTTCTTGTGTTAGTTATGAGAATGTATTTGAAATAGCTATGGTCTGTGTAAATCTCACCATCCTTGATGTTTCGTACCGCCCAAACATCTCTCTTGAGGTGTAGTTCTTTTACTTTCTCTTTTAATAGTATATTAATGTGCATAAGTTGGCTGACTTCTTATTTCCCTTTCAATTCTGTAGACTTCCAATGTTGATAGTCCTTAAGCTTCACAGCTGTGAGGGTATAAATCAGCTTCAATGGCTACCATATCTCATAGTTACTCGTTAAAGGTTTGAATGTTATTCTTGAGCAATTCTTTGTTTCTCAACTGTCATGATAGGATGGTTTATCTAATGTATACTTGTTGAGGTTGTTGAAATCTGGATTTTTCCGTGTATTGTAGGTTCTTGAGCTCGATAATTGCAGCTAATTGACATCGGTATCATTGGACTTGCCACGCCTGGAGAACATAAGGCTTGTGCATTGTTGCAAGTATGTTCTACTCTTGCTACCCTGATTTCTGAGTCTTAACATCTGGTGTACTACTGTACTGCTGCTGAGAATGACTCTGTATTGTCATGCTTGCAGATTTGTTGATTTAAATCTAAGAAGCAGCGTGTTGTCATCAATTACATTTTAAATTTTTTTGCAGTTTTGCAGAAGCAAGAAAGCTTGACCTCATTGGCGTTGCAATGCCCGTTCTTGTAAGAATTAAACCTTACTGAATGTGAATCATTGACAAACTATATTTGCGAAGTTTTCAGTGATGGAGGTGGCTGCTGTAAGTGTTATGTCCTAGGTCGAATCAACTTTGGACATAAACACTTTTAGTATATATATAACCAATGTATATTTATGGCAAAATCTACTATTTAATTGAATTAATATTCTAATTAATTAAATAATAGAATCCGTAGATTCAAGTCTTGGTGATTTTTTAATCACAAGGAGTTGTGATTGTGAGATACAAATTACAAATGACTGAATCTTAAATCGTTCATGGTCGTATGTCGTTATTACGGATATATCATCACGTGTGACATTTCTTACTTATGAAGTAAGTAGTTGATCTCACAAGCTAAAGTGTGGAGA
>CAIGRF010112497.1:7017-18221 GCA_903798235.1 Fraxinus ornus | reverse complement strand
TAATTTAATATGTTTTAATTGTACTATGTTTTAATAATATATTTATTAATGAATTTAATATTTTCCTTAATTTAACGTAATTATTTATTTAGTAATTTATATATTTCTAAAATAAATAAATAAATAATATTCCTAATAAATAAATTACTAAGAATAAAAAAAGAGAAGAAAATTATTAAACACTGTTCATTTGGTGTAAGTTTTGGTATAATGATTGAAGATGAATTTTAGTTTAGCGCAAAATTTGGTACAAAATGATACAAAATTTGGTGCAGCGCTGGAGATGGTATTAACTGCTTCTTGCAACCAAGGTGGCCATTTGAGGTACGAGAATACTCTTAGGAGTTCGGATCAGCCTTTTACTTTTCCTATTTGAATTTTCTCTGACCTGATTTTTATGGTCTAATAAGTTAATAACTATATCAAGAACTTCTAGTTCTTGAGCAAAACATAAACTAGGACGGGAGCAAAACCTTCACCATTAATGTGACTATTCCTTTTTTTATTACATTTTGATGGAAAAATAGAGCACAAACAAGGGTTATATTTATAATGACCCTCAATAATTGAGTCGCAGATATAAACGGACACGGAACTTCTCATGTAATACTTTTTCTTTATTTATATTACCCTTTGAAGTCTTTGTTTTGAGTTTTGAAGGTAGATCTTCTAACTATGTATCTTAAAAATTGATAAATAAATAAAAAAAAATTTATGTACAAAAATAGACGTGGAGGAAATGCATCGCTATCCCTAGAGTTGGATGATGAAGGGTTAGATCGGATCATTTTGCTATCCTTGAATCAACATATACATCATAGAAAAAAGTCACGAGTACAAGGAATTTTTGACAGAATTCTTAATGGATACTAATATGATTGTAGATGATTGGACTATTTTTTCTCTCTCTCCATATTCCAATCAATTCGCAATTATGTGTTGTTTGTCACAATTGTGCGTGTGTCGGCTGTAAAGAATCTTGCGAGCACTAATCCTTTTAAAGCCCACATTGTTTCAATCCATTTAGTAAGTGGACAAAAGTCCAGATTTATTTCAGGGGTCCAGATTTGTTTCCTCATTTGAGCCCCATTATTTAATTTATCACTTGGATGCATTGCATAATTTATTCAATATGCAATAAGGAAGTTGAGATAAATTTTTCTAAAGCAATAAGGCTTCAACTCATCTATTTTTTACTCGAATGTCACGTCGAATAAATATTTTAATGTTGAAGTTAAGTATTTGAGCATTGCGGATCCTTTTGTAGTTTTACAGCTATTGCAATGCAGTCCAATCAACGAAGTTTAGAGACAATAAAGAGATGTCATAAATAAAAGTTACATACAAAGAATTCTTTGTGATATCGCGTTGAATCATTCGACCTATGTGTTTAACTTAAGCATTTGTTCATAATTGATGTCCTCTATGGTTTATATGTCCATTGCAATGCATGACAAAGTTAGAGACTATTATGAGATGAAAATAAGCACACGTTTTGACCCCCATTTTCTTATATTCATTTTAAATGACGGGTTTCATGGGACTTACAACTTTATTAACTTTTTAATCATATATTTCATTTGATTGCGGGTATGAACTTTATATGGAAAGAAAATTAATTAAATGTATTTGATTAATTTAGTTTTCAACCTAAAAAATATTATATTTTTCTATTTTTTATTGATGGGCAGATAAGAGAGAAAGAGAGGGTGAATTACCTGAAAAATAAAAATCACGTCTCCCTAAAGAAAATATTTTTCTTGTTTTTAAGAAAAATATGGTCACATGACCAAAAGTAGGAAAATGTTTTACATGGAAAAATATTGTCAATCAAATCGTACAAAAGTAAAAAAACACATTTTTCATGAAAAATATTGATAATCAAACGCACTCTTAACCTTTTCTGTTGGACGTAGCTTCGCTAAATAAATGCACAATTGTAGGATAAGGTTAGGTTGACCAATTATTTTCTTGAATTGCCCAGTAAATTACCACTTGGGTATTCAAATATAATTACTTTCCCTGTTACCTTTAAGAATAAAATAAGAAATCTATCAATGATAGTTCTACCACCAAGAAAAATAATTTAACCATTTTTGAAATAAATGAAAAATCATTTCCTTCTTCAAAATGGAAATTAGATAATTAAGTATTGAGGAAACAATTTTGTATCGTGTCATCATTTTCATCCATACACGTTACATTGTTTCATCACGACTTCCTCGCATCAGCGAGTAGAAGAGGATTAATGTTGGAGCCTCGAGAACAAATTATTCAGTTATCCATTCAATATAATTTAAGTAAATAATTTATTTTACAAAACTCTATGATTTCTTAATATAGAAAGTCGTCATCAATATTACAAGATGGGCTCATATCCCCGTTTGAGCCATATTCAATTTCTCATTCTCATTTTTCTGCTCATTTTCAACCGCACATTTTTTAATAAAATAAGATTTCTCATCACATCAATAACTTTTCCTTCTTTTTCAACCACACATTCTCCATCAATCTACTATTCCAAAATACATTTTTCCAAAATAATATCTTGAATATTAGTTTTGAAAAGTTGAAGTTTTTACTTGATCGAAGCAAAATCCATACATACGTAGCTCATTCTCTCTTCAATCTTCTTAGCATGTTTCCACACACAAAAAACTCTCGAAAATGGAATAAGAAAAGCTTGTCCAACCTATCTTCATAGTACAATTGCATTCTTCCTTTTCTTTCTCGAAACAAATGTTGCTCTTTTTGTTGTTTCTCACGTGTAGAGTCCCTTCTCGACATCATCCCGAGTCACATTTATGGATGGTATTTAGTCTTTAAACGTTACTAAAATATTATAAAGGACTATAATGTTCTTATTGACTTGACAAGAGGTCCAAAATTTTGAATTATTAAAAATTGAGGCACCTTAAAAAAATTTCAAACATCCTTGTTAAGAAATTATCTCTTTAAACATGCAAACAAACACATTTATTGGTTCAATGTGATATAAACATTTGCAATCTATTTTTCAGTCAAGTATAGAACTACTGATATTACACACCAGTTTAAGTGGAACTAAGTAACATTAAATGAGACGTACAATTAAATAAAATATTTAATTGAGTCTATCACATAAATTGATATTGTAACACCAATACTATTTGATAACATTATTCTTTTCATCGACACACAATTCGACTCATTGGCAGCACTTTAGGAATCCCATTTATAATATTCCAATGCATATTCTCTGGTTCAATCATGTGCAATTGTCTCGTTAAACCCATGGAGGATGTACCTTTTAAAAGATGATCTATTGCACATGCGTCTCAATTATCTTATTTTACTATTTCGGCCAATTTAGCCCTTGTTTGTTATAGATTAAAATCAGATTTTTAATAGATTTTGATAAATGTTGATGAAATGTGTGATTGAAAAGTTTTGGATTCCATAAATTATGTGATTAAAATTAATTGTTGACTTTGATTTGAAATTAAAATTGAATTTTAATTTTTACCAAACAGGGCATTAGTATTGCTTGCCAGATATACAGTAAAAATTCTCATTTTCATATCTACTTTCCCGATTAAGTGCATAGATTAATAATTACTCGCTGTCAATTCAAAATCGAAGTTGGAATAGAAAATATTGTTTTGTCGTGTTTCTTTCTCTCAAAATTGTCAAGATAATATAACACACTTATATTTGTAAAAAAAAAATAAAAAAAAATGTAAATTGCATTAGCCATTTGACTTTCGTGTAATTAAATCGATTATTACAATATCCTCCCTCCATTGACTATAGATTCCTTAAAATGGTTTAAAAAACCAACGAATAATCCTTAAATAAGTCGGAATGACACTGACATCACTGTTTTTTAATTAAATATTAACACAAAAATAAAAGAGATAATTCTTAAAGGGTAAATTGCATTGAATCTTTGAAGGTTGCAAGTTGCAACGAAAGAGTCATGGACCTTTGAATTATACAACACAAAGTTCTAAACCTTCAAATGTCTATGTCCAACGTATATTTGAACGAAAAACGTCAACTTCGACATTGAGCCACCATATGTTGGTCACGCGAGGGAATGGTGCGGGGATAAAATCAGTCAAAATGGAATTATTCATGCTTATATAAAAACGATAAAGAAAAAACATAAAAAAGGAAAATTAGAAGATAACTCAACACGTGAACTCTAAACTCAACTCATCCTCTTCACACTTGAACCCAAAACATCCATCAACCCTAAAATGAAATTTGTCTCCAAGCAAACTAATGCTCCAAATCAAAGGGAAAATCGGAGTTAGCAAGCGAACTGGGACTCTACATGATAGAAATCAAAAGTTCAGATCCTATTGTCACAACCTTCAAAAATTTGAGACCCCATGTGCAATTACCATAGTCATTAAATGTAGTAAGAGGAGATTAGGCCCAATAAGAGTGTGTATAGGCTTATTTATTTAGGCAACCAATTGCGGGCTCGTAGGTCCCAAGTTTGCCGACATCTAATCTAATATAAATAAAGGAAAATTACATCTAGGGTCCTAACTTAATATTTGGCATTTTAAGTCCTTACTCTTTTAGTTTTGCAATATTTAATTCCTCAGTCAACCATTTTGCCCTTATGTTTTAACTAATTCAAATTAAATAATTCTAACGAATAGAAAGAAAAAAAAAAAAAAAAGAGTAAAGAAGTGAAAACGTGATAGGGGAGGAAAGTTGATGCACTCAATAAAGCACTTATTTCTATATTTACAAAATCAAAGAGGGAGGGGTAATGCAACAACTCCACAAGAAATTATAATAACGATAGCATTTCACACTTTCTTCAATTTTCAAATTTGGATAAGATCAATGAATAATTTTTGTGAATACACGAATCTATTGCGCGACAGTAACAATCCCCTTAATTTTTGTATCGATTTGTTTCGAGTATATGTATCAAATGTAGTGAATGATCTCAGCATAATTATCGAGCTAAAAATTCACATTCGGGTTTTTTCAAAATTGATCTAAAAAAGGAAATAAAAAAATCCATCGAACCTCACACAGTCACCCTAGCTTGTAATTAATAGTTTTATCTTTTATTTTTTAAAAAAATCATTGGCTTAATGAAAATTTTGAATTTTTAATCAAAGATAAAAGGTAAAATTTCCACTAGGACTCCAATGCTACAAAAAAACATAGTTGGAGAATTTAACCGCCAAATTAATAGATTGAGGATCTACTTGATACACTTTCAATAGGTTGGAGGCTTTCAATTGAAATAATGTTATTTAAAATCACTAGAGTTTACAACTTGAATTTAGGTAACGCAATTTTTTAATACCACGTTAACGCTGCTGCACTGCACTGGATGGTAACCTCAGTTGCCTAAGTATCCTGTCCACATCTTTATATATTTCTTGATGGGCGTCCAAGTCAAACCTGTGGACCGTAATTTCACATACACAGAATTCACCTAGTGAACAATCACTTTCATTCTCAAGATTTTTCCTTTTCGTCGGTAAGAATTGATTTTCTTTCTTGGTTTAGGAACATTATTAACCTTTGAAGAAGAAAAATATGGAAGCACAGTACATAATTAGACACCATAGGCACCAGCCAACGGAGTATCAGTGTTCTTCCTCTGTTGTCAAGCACATCAAAGCCCCAGTTGATATTGTAATCTCTCTCTCTTAGTCTCTTTTCTGCAAATTTAGTATGTATATATAGGTTTTATGTTTTTTTGGGGATTTTTTATTTATGGATTTCATATGGGCTTTTGCCTTTCCTCCTGCATTCTGGCATTTCTTGGATCTTTTTGAATTTTATGCATTATTTGATTATGAAATTTGGGAAAGAAATTAGTATGATTTGTGCCGGCTCTTTTTATTTCTTGGAAAATATAGCCCTTGTTTGAGCTTACCAAATAGATTTTGGAACAGTGAATTTTTGGAGGATTTATGGTTGAAATGTAAGAAAAAGTTTTAGGTTTATGTTTAATATTATTTTATCTTGAGTATATGTGGTTGAAAATGAGTTGGAAAAAAATGTATTATTAGAAAATGGGGCTCAAACAATGGCATTCTAAAAATTATTTTGTATTTATTACATTTTTCAATTATCAGGCATGAAGGGCTCTGATATTAGAAATTGATACAATTGTTTTCACATTTTATATAGTTTTTTGCTTGCTTTTTGTTTGATTGCCAAATGCCTATATATATTTGAGGAAATTAGGAAATGGGATTTTTATAGTTGATATTTGAGGGAGAGATCGAATGATGGTAAATTAACGAAGACTTTCAACGCATTGAGAACTAAGCAACTGAAGCCTAAAAAGAATGGTTCATCAAGCTTTTCCATTCCTCCGTATAAGAGGATATCTGCTAGATGTAGCTGTGCCCTCCTTTCATGAGCCTATGTATAATAGAAGCTCAAAAGCTTGTGAAGTCATTTGCTTCTGTAACTTATAATAATTTTTGAGTGTCAACTCGTATATGTATCTTGATTTGGGAAACTCAAAACTTGGAATGAAATCTTTATGTGCTTCAAAGAGCTTACATTTGTATTATTTATTTGAAATTTTGTGGCTTTTGTTTAAGCTGTGATATCCAAAGACTTATATTTGTATGTTCTTTAAGGTTTGGTCAGCAGTGAGGAGCTTTGATCAACCTCAGAAGTATAAGCCTTTTGTTAGCAGGTGCATTGTGCGGGGTGATTTTAAGATTGGGAGTGTTAGAGAGGTGAATGTGAAGTCGGGACTTCCTGCCACGACCAGCACTGAGATGCTGGAACTGCTTGATGATCAGGAGCATATTCTTGGCTTCAAGATTGTTGGTGGTGATCACAGGCTAAAGGTAAGGGCTTTCCTCTATTGTTTCATATATAGTATTCTTTTCTTCCTCGAGGTAATATTTACTCTGTTAAAGCAGTGATTTGTGGCTGTTACAAGTAGTAGCCAAGTTCAATTTATTTGGGTTGATCAGCAAAACTAAATATTGGAAAAGTGCTCCATTAGTTTCTCACTTATTATCTCATAAGCAAGTTGGTTAGTCTCCGACCTTCGAAAAGGTGCAAGTTGGTCCCCTACCTTTTACTATTGTTACGCAATGTGTAAGGATAGAGACAATTCAAATCTCTGTAATCGTCATGTGTCCATCACGTGTCCAAATTTATGAAACTAGGTTTGCTATTTAACACGGAATGGTGTCCAGAGGGTCACGGGATTCAACACAAATTTGGAAAGCTTCTGTCATTAAGGACTGATTGCAACCATAACGAAATGTTAGGGGTCAACTTTCTAATTAATGGAAAACGTTGGGGATCAATAGTGCAATGTTTCCAAAAAAAAAAAAAGCATACATTTTATCCTTGGTGTTAACAAATTATGCAACTATATAGGCCAATTTTGATTTTCCCCCTCAAAAATAGGAAGAGGAGTCCATTGCTAAAAAATGGAATGACAAATGGGGAATTTGGAAAAGGAGAACCATGTCTGTATAAACTTTTTCTATATACATACACGCCCGTTGCCATTTTGTAAACTCGGATTTCCTCATCAGCTGTGTCAAATTCTCATGGCTTTAAATTTCCTGACTATAGTCGTGATACTCTAACCTTTTGAACTGTCAGGTTTATTTTGAGATCGATATTTTTGTAAATTCTAGTTCTTTATGTAAGATTTCTGTGTATGTAAGAGCATCCTCTCCTTTTTCCCAGTTGGAGCTCCTAAACTTGATGGTTTGTGGAACCACAGCAGATATTTACTGTTCTCCTTTTGCTTTTTCTGAATTTGGCACTCTTGAGCCTCTCTTGCTGTTCAAGTCCCTTAACCAAATTTGTTTTCTTTTATTTTGATGATCTTGCAGAATTACTCTTCAGTCATTACTGTCCATCCTGAGATAATTGATGGGATACTAGGAGCGCTGGTTATCGAATCATTTGTGGTGGATGTGCCTGAAGGGAATACTCAAGACGAGACATGCTACTTTGTGAATGCTGTAATAAACTGCAATCTCAAATCTTTGGCTATTGTCTCAGAGAGTATGGCACTGCAAGGTCGATCACACCCGTCAATCGACTCTGAGTTGTCCATTTCAGCTATTAAGCTATGAGGGTCTGCCTTCTGCACTTGCATCGGACTCCTCAGAAATTAGAGGGGTTTGCATATCTTATCGCATTCTTAGGTTTCAGTTGTCTGTGGGGAAGTTGTCACACAATGATATCTGGAACTAAATGTGTAGAAGAGTGTTGGTTTACTGTTTTCATGCATTAAAACCTTGAAAACTGATACTTGTATAAGGGAAATGCATAGGCAGTTTTACAGTTGTTGAGACGGCAGCACCTGATTGGTTGTTTTAACTATGTTTTTTGTCCAAAATCTAATGAAATGTTGCCATGTGGCATTCTGTAAACCTATACGTGCATTTTCCCAGCACATGTAGCATTGCTCTAAAACCTTTCTGAAACTCAATTACAATGCTACATAGACCTGTACATACAGTGCATTATTTTTCCTAGGTTTGAGTCAACAATTCCCAATGCTTTCATTACTTTTTTAATTGCTTGCTTCAAATTTATCTGAGTTTGCTGCTTTATGTGATGGTTTGTGTAACCAAAATGTTAAATTGTACGTGTTGTTTGCTTTGAAAGAGGATCTACCATTATATTTCTCACTGCTTTCTATCGCATCATTTCTGTTTGTCGCTTGATGAGGGGTTCATAAGCATCCCACATTGCAAAATGATGGAAATGACATAATATCACCTACCATCCAATGTCTGAACTTAACATTGTTGAAATAATGGAGTTCACTAACAGGCACCTAGTCAAAACCTTCCTTTGTTATGTTTTTGAATTCATTTTGTACCGATTATTATGTTTTACTCAAAACAAGAGTGACTAGTGTTATCCAGCAATTATTCACTATAGAAAAATGTTGTGTACACCTTGACAGTCCTCTCATAAAGGGGGTGGGGCCCGCGATTTTTAAAATTGTGAGTCACACCTCCTTTGTGAGAGGGCTGTCGCCCATGGTGTACTCCTAGCACAACCATTCGCTATATCTCTGACTTTTTGACGTATCAAAGATTTATAGAATATTTAGTATATCGTAACAAACAATATTTGTCTAATCAACCATTTTGTTGCCGTTTCCGGTCTCCAGTTACATTCAAACGCCTAAATCCCAAAATTGACAAACTAACATATCTAAGAAGTAAGAACAAAACATAATATTGAATGTCTATTATGAAGTAAATATGAAGCGTTCAGAAACTGGTAACAACACATTTTTTTGTAAAAATGGAGAATGTTAGCGTTTTACAAGCAGATTTTCCCTTGTCTGGCCTCAGCCTACGCTTGTTTTTAACTCATTTTTTGTAAAAATAAAATATACAGTTGTTTTGTAACTTTTTTTACAGAAAAATGTCACTTTTTTAACTAGTATAATATTTAAATTTTTTGTCTAAAGGGAGTTGTTTTGTTTGTTTCGAAACAGAAGAGTTTCCATGTTGGTTCCCTTATTTCTTTTTATTTATAATTTTGAGATTAATTGTCGAGTTTTTTTTTTTTTTTAATAAAATATCGGTGAAAATTAATGAATTTATAAGATTCATTTATGACATGTTCCATGAATATAATCAGGGCGTACTATAACTTTAAACTTTAAAGTTAGAGGGTACAATCGAACTTGCAAAGAAATTATGATAAATTTTACAATCGAAAATTTACGTCTAAAAAAATTATACCCCATGTAATTTTGCATTCGAAAATTTACATGGGATATGACTTTTTTGGATGTAAAATTTCAAAAAAAAATTATGTCATATTCCGTATAATTTTTCTAATAAAATGATGAAAATTACATTGAGAAATTTGTATCGCAAAAATAATAAATGTTAATGAAATAATTGATTTTATTTTTTAAAAAAAATGCAAGTTAGACGTTTTTCTTTAAAACTCACGTTTAACATATTTTTAACTATTTTCGATATCTGTTTGGACTATTCGATATGTCCATAATGTAGTTCTCAACATAAGCTTCGAGATGACAAAAACAATTTGTAGATTCGATTGACGTACAATTGTCGGAGAATTTTTAAAATTAGTATATTATCGAAATTCAAATTTATTGTGATTTTGTTATTGTTTGGTGGAGATTAAATTCAAATTATTAGTAAATTTTGATAAAAGTTAAAAAAAGTTTTGAATTCCATGAAATATGTTATTAAAATTAATTGTTAACTTTAATTTAAATTAAAATTTAGATTTCAATTGATACTAAACATGATTTTAAAAAAAAAAATCTCAAAAGTTGGGGGGCACGTGCCCCCCAGGACCCCCATGGGTCCCCCCATGGCAATGAGGCAGGTTTGGGACATGTCAGTTATTTCCATCCCGTCCCATCAAGTATTTTTATTATCTTATCTCATCTCCATACCCGATTAAAACAGGATGGGACGCCTGCCCTATTTATCGCCCCCATTTATTTTTTATTTTTATTTTTTATGTCTTTAATTAGTAAATATTATTACTTTTTACTAATTTATTAAAAATAACTTATGTTCTCTTTAAAAATAATGATAAATTTAATTTTTTGTTCGATAAAAAACTTAAATTTGAAATTAACTTTAAATAAGGCGGGTAGCGAGGCGTGAACTATGTTTCCCATCCCGACCATGTACTTGCTTCGGGGTGATGACTATCGTCCAGTTTACCCGGTTATGCGAGTAATCCCCACCCCATTTGGGACGAGACCACAAGGGTATCGGGTTGATCGAGTTTTTATGACATCCCTAGCTACAATGCCTTATCCAACCTATAATAAGTTTGACTAATCGTAAAAAAAAATATTAATAAATATAGCCTCAATTATGTTTCTAATAATTATTCGAGAAAATTAAACTCTTGATACCAATTTATTGTTCGAGATCAAATTAATTTGAAACTTTTCATTTTAGTTCTCCAATATATTTAATTGACATGAACCATCCGAAGTCTCAATTAAATTATATGTGCACCCTCGTGTTATGCAAATTTATTTTTTTCTTAATTTTTTTAAAAATAAGATTTTCATTCTTCCCCTCTTTTCGACGTACTCAATGTGCACAACTTTTCTACCAAATTATTGATTGATTTTCCATAGCTTTGCATAGTAACGTAATTAACATTTTCATTACTCTGTTATTTCAAGCATTGCAACTCCACTTGTTGCCCATAAATTTGAG
>CAIGRF010112427.1:34640-48660 GCA_903798235.1 Fraxinus ornus | reverse complement strand
ACTGTCAAACAAAATAATGATTGGGATTCTCCGCCCTTTTTGGATTTCAAGCATCGCGGGAAAATATAAAAGATGAATATGGCATAAGATTAATGATTGGTATTAATTTTGCCATATTGGGGGGTAATTGTTGACATACAAAAATGAGGATCAATTAAATGGTCCAAAGAATGAAGCCGAGTTAGGAAATTCGAAGGATGGACCCAAATGAGACCATGTAAAAACCCAAGACGAAGTTGTATAGCGAAGGCTTATCATCGCTCAAGCCTGCGAGACGCCCAAGATCTAGGCGAGTATAGTGTCTTGTTGTTATTTAAAGCAATGATTATTCAAACAGTTAATGAGCAATCTTATCACATTCCACGATCCAAGAATCTCGGTTGCAAGCAGTTAAATGATCGGAGTAATGACAACAGTTAAAAACGGTAGTTTCTTGACAAGTCATCCATTATAGAGAAAGTGGATAGTTATAGGGCGATGAAAAGTTGTCAAACGGTTCTACAAGAAAAACTATCAAAGAAGTATAAAAGAAAAAAGAGAACATAGAGAAAGGGGCCGAATCAAACCACTCTCAAATAGAGAATTATGTAATTTCATTTCTTTTACTTCTTCTTGTTAACTTTCAATTACTTTGCAAATTCAGTGTGCTTGTGCTCCTTGGAGGCATTTCGCTTCCTACAAATTGTAATTTTTATAAAGCACCCCTCGTTGGAACTTTGTCTCGAGATGTTGTTGTTCGTTAGACAATTGTCTGAACTTTCTTTTAATTGTTAGCGATACTCGATTTCCACGCGAAACAGTATTTAATCCCTATTTTTTCGTTGTATTCTTGTTTTTAACCTTAAACTAATTTGTATATCTCGTTCTTGATGATAGTTTTCATCCAAAAGTCCGTTAAGATAACATGGAAAACTTATTTGCTTTTCAAACTTGTAAATAAATAAATACATATACAACAAGTACAAAAGCATAACAAAAAAAGTGTTCCTAATTTTAAAATATACTCAAAATAAGAACAATAAATACGATAATAAATAAAGATTTTCTTTTATTTTGTATTTAGAAGTAAAATTTACTCCCATAACCACCGTTTGGTTAGCAAAAGACAATAATGCAACGCAATCTTAATTTACGAAAAAGTCCCTATAGTGCAGGGGCATTTATGCTCTCTAATAAATTAGCCGTTTCGCATATGTTTCTCGTTCATCTTTTTGTTCCCTCTTTCATTTTTGCTCTGGTTCCGTGGGAGGTCTCTTTATCATAACTTCCTCTCAGAGCCTCCCTCCCCCTCTCTCTCTCTCTCTCTCTCTCTCTCTACACACTATATCGATTGGTAATCGTATATACAATATATACACATATCTATCTATATATTCTTGTAAATTTCGTTAACTGAAAGTTGTAGTGATAAGAGCCATGGCTTCTGATAATTACGCCGATAAAAACGCAGTTTTTCGCAAGCTCAGAGCCAAGTCTGATAACAAGGTTTGCTTCTTTTTTAATTACTTTTGATTTTTTTTTTTGGAAGTTTTGATTGCAAATGCGGAGATCTGATTCAGATCTGCAC
Source organism: Fraxinus ornus (assembly GCA_903798235.1). Taxonomy (NCBI): domain Eukaryota; kingdom Viridiplantae; phylum Streptophyta; class Magnoliopsida; order Lamiales; family Oleaceae; genus Fraxinus; species Fraxinus ornus. The sequence goes on along the minus strand of CAIGRF010112427.1, from coordinate 47,093 downwards.
TGTTTTTATTTGGATCTGCTTTTTGTTTATTTACAGATGTGTTTCGATTGCAATGCGAAGAATCCTACTTGGGCGTCGGTGACGTACGGTATCTTCCTTTGTATTGATTGCTCTGCTGTTCATAGGAGCCTCGGCGTTCACGTCAGTTTCGTTAGGTACTTTTTATTGAATTACCTATTTGTGCAATTGTGGTTGACAACATTGATGTTGTCAGAATCTGGACCATTGATTTAAAAATAGTTTTTTAAATGGACGAATGTGATGGTGCTAAGTGTGCAAGTAGCCTGATTGGTTTTTATTTGAATGAAAATTCTGTCAATTTGATTCTCTGATTGATCAGATGATTTTCTAGATTGAGGATTTAAATTCGGAGATTTTTAATCCGGTTTGTACTGCTAATTTTTTAATACGCATAAGACTATTGTCCCATGGGCTGTAAAATAGATAATGGTATGAATGGGCAATAAGTTTTTTAAGCAGTATGAAAGGAAACATGAAGATGTTATATTTTAGAGAGAGGTTCCGATCCATGTGTATGTCAAGTTAAAGGCCCTAGATTTTGAGATAGTTGTTTTGCATTGGCTTTATTCTCAACAGCATAAAATTGTTTTATTACACGTTCTACCTGGAGTTGGGGGACTCACTCATTTTATGTATTTATTACCTCAATTTTTCTTCTATATTTGTCAAAATAATGGCAATCTTTAATAGATGGTAGGTTGTTAAACGTGGGGATTGTTTTTGTGAAAGATTGTGTAACACACGGTAGGTTATAAATTGATGGTTGATGTATAAACTTTTTAATAAAAAGAGTGTTATATCTTCATAGAAATACAATGGAAAGAAATAGCTATAGTTGCTGAAAGTGTAAGGCTTATTCAGTCTCAACAGCTGTTACTGTAATTGAAGGATTATTCTTAAATAAGAAGATATGTTCTTAATTTTTACCAAAATCCTGTTAAGTTGATAGGGTGAGTATCAGCGTAGAATAATGAACTATTGGAAAGTTTCTAAAAATCCCCTAATAACATGTTATTCATACTTTTATTGGGGTAACGTGGGTGATTTACCAGAATATGATAGTTATTAATGAATACCTTTCTGAAAAGCTGATGTGTTAGAAATTCGATTTACTAAGCCCCTATTTGATTTGATGTAGATTAAAATCAGAATTTTAGTAAATTTTTATGAAAGTTGATGAAATGTGTGGTTGAAAAGTCGTGGATCCCATGATATATGTGGTAAAAATTAATTGTTAACTTTGATTTAAGATTAAAATCAGATTTTAATGAGAACCAAACAGGGGCTAATTGTGCATTTATTCACTCTACTTATATACTTCCTGTGCTAACAAATTTAATATCTGCTCACAGTGACCACTTTGTGCTATGCATTGTTTCTGTGCACTGTAGTTTATGCAGATATGAACTGAATTTGAATTGATTGTCATATTAATTATCAAATTTCTTTTGTTATGCTCAATGTTTAAAAATGCGTTCTTGGATGCAGAGGTATTTTTCTTTGTGATGTCTAACCGTAAAATAAAAATGTAAGAAATTATTAAATTGCCAAATAAGCGCATTATACACAATTAAATTATAACTAATCTTCAAAGTTCATAGTAGAGCAATTTAAAGTGTGAAAATATACAAAAGAAAAATCTAATTCAAAAAAGCTATTATTTTAGTTGGTGGGTTAGTGGACTATTGCGAAAAAATTGGGTGTATGAAAAACACAATTTTTTCATGAGGGACCAATTAGAATTTTTATTCCCAAAATGGACCAATTAGAATTTTTATATTTTGTGTCCCCACACCTATAGCAGAGTTAAACAATTCTTGAGAATTGAGGAGACCGAAAGACCAGATGCTACCAACCGTAAACAAATAGAGAATTATATAGAATCTCACCCGAAGAAGAGAAGAAAAGAGGAGAGAATATGACTCTTATATCTTGGACAGTTGATACTTCTTCTGCCTATAAAGCAGGCATGAGCTAATATATCGAACTTATATCAAGGCCTGGGCATGGTTTGGTTTGGGTCGGTTTCGACCCCATCCCGAAAACATAACCAAAACCAAAGTAGTCGGTTTGGGCGAAAACATAACCAAATGGCAGCACTGCAGGCGCCCCAATAGGGGACCGCCATTTGTCAATTATGGCACCCATTATGTAAAATGCTATAATGCGGTAGAGGGAGAAGAGAGAGAAGAGGGGGGAGAGAGAGAGAAATGATTTGGGGGTGTCGCGGGATTTAGCCTGATTTTTGTAAAAATTTCTTAATTACCCGATTTTTGATAATTAAATCTTAAACCCCTGGTTTTAGGTAATTTTCTCTTGAATTTTTCTATTTAAAAATTGTCTCGGATTTTGGGCCCACTTACATATAACTTTGTTTTGGATTCGTTTAACATTTTTTTGGAGCTATGACCTACGGCAACAACCAACAGGATTGGAAATTCAAATTTCAAATAATGAAAATCATAACCGATTATTGTAATCTAAGCAATATGTGCACATCATCCTATTCAACCTGTAATTTAAAACGCATCCAGACCGTAACCTATTCAACTTTTTGTTGTCAGCAAGATTCCAGACCATAATCTGTTGTTAACTGACAACCTATTTAACATGTAATTAACGCATCCAGACCAACCATTACCTGTAATTAAAAATGAGTATTCAATGTTATAATTTACACATAAACATAACCCATAGCCTGTAATCTAAGCAAATTCATAAATGTCATTGATCCATAACCATAAATGTCAAATTCATAATCTAGCAGCTTGTAATCTAACTAACAACCTGTTAAATGTCAAATATATAATCTAGCAGCTTGTAATCTAACTAACAACCTGTTAAATGTCAATAATCTAAGCAAATTCATAACCATAGCCAACAAGTCAACAACCTATAATCTAACCAACAGCCCGTTAAATCATATTTCTAAAAAACACAAAACAAAGAAATAAATGTCATTGATCCAAAATCCAACTCCAATGCGCAAAATTGGTTGACGGCCATCATTTTGAATCACATTTGCCTACAACATATGATAACTTGAATCATATTTCATTATAAAAATATGATCTAATGCAATGCAAAAAAATAAAATTCCCTTAAGCAAACATGTTTAAAACTTCTCTTTTAATCATTGAATGAAGTGGATAAAAAATCTGATCAAGAAATTAAGAGAGTGGTTGACACCCATTTTTTGGAGAATATAATTTTTGGAATTGTGATTGATGGGAAAATGTGTGGTGGAAAAGTTTTAGATTTGTGTGTAATATTATTTCATTGGGAGAATGTGTAGTTGAAATGAAGAAAGAGAAAAAAAAGAGAATGGGTGCCAAACAGGAGCTAAAATTAGTAAGTTTCTTACCAATAGAAAAGGCAAATTAGATAACAATAGATTAATACAAATGATTAAAGGAAACAAAATAATAATAATAATAATAATAATCACGCCATAAAAGCCGTAAGTTATAATATGCAACATGTACTTGAAAAACTTAGAGATGCAATGAATTATTTATCCATATTGCTGGAATCTTCATCCTTCTTCGTTGATTCCGAAAGCTCTGAAAAATAAAATGATTGAATTAACAATAAATGAAATTGAAACACATGTAATTAACATACTTAAAGAAATAGTTAATTACCTTCATTCAATTTGTTATAATACTCCATACCCTCCATGTAAAATTTTTCTTCGCTTCTAGTAGATTTGAGCTAGTTTTGGGTGCAAATTAAAACCTCAATCAGATAAAGAACTACGAAAGAGATCTAGAATTCTTCATCCTATATTGAAAGCATTTTCTGAAGCAACCGTGGACACTTGAATTGCCAACAAATCTTTTGCAAGTTTGGACTAGGTTCTATACTTATTTCCATGTATCATCCACCAATCAAGGACATCAAACTCTTTATGCTTTGTATCTCCACAAGCATCCAACAAATATAAGTCCCGTCCACGTCATTTTTTATCTCAATTGAATCTTTTGCTGCTTGTTGTTTCTTAAAATTGGAAATACGAGCAGAAGATATATTAGAAGTGGAACTGACTTGACTTGCAAAAGAGAACCCACTTGCAGATGTACTTGACTTGACTGCTTCAGGACTTACTCATATCTCACGTACCAATCTTAAATAGACAACAAATTATCCTTCAATGTTTGGGTCATTGTACATGCCAATTTCTTATCATTTTAAATGTCACAAAAACAATACTGAACATATTTCAATTTATATCTTGGATCAAGCACAATAGTGATCAACATTTGATTGACATTTTCCATGTTCCCCCCGGTACTTGTCAAATTTTCTCTTCATATTAATAGCAATTTCACCTAAAAGATTATTTTCACTTGAACTCCAATCTACCAACTCTGCTACAAGTGAACATACTCAATGAAGATAAATTGTGGAGCTAACTTGTAATAAAGTACTAAACTTTAAAGTGACAGCATAAAAGCTTTAAGAAATTTGACAAAAACAAATGCATTTTCCCAATCACTTACTAAGGGAGGTCCACCCCTTCTTCTACCATTATCATCCTCTAAAAAATAACCTAAGTAATGTCCCTCGTGCTCTTCTAAGTGCTCAAAAGCTGTTTGGTACTTCAAAGCGGCCTCCTACATCAAATAGGTGGATTCTACTTTGTAGGCATATTTCGAAATACAAGTGATTTTGATTCAGCCTTTTCTTTAGTCCTACACTTCTTCAATTTTTTCGTATCTAGCAGGCGAAGATTTCACATACTTCGTTGCATTACGCATACTAACTATTGAATCATGTGCTTCCTTCAGCCCTTCACACACTATCAAAGTAACAATATACACAACATCTCATTTGCAAATATCTGCCATCCAAAACACACTCATCATTGCCCCCAAATAATCACCTTTCTTCTATGATATTAAATAGCCATTTCATTTGCACTAGCTTGTCCGCAATGATTGTAAACACCTTATCAATGCCCCATTCCTGCACGCAACTTTCTATAACCTTGTCAATAGTTTCACCATTGTGATTAGGTATCACACAAAAATTCAAAATTCTTTTCTTAAGTATCCGTCAACGTAATGGGTTATAAGAGACATAATTTATTTTTTTTAATGGATGTCCAAGTATTGTAGTTAGTAAAACTCTTTGACGTTGAGTAGTAAAGTTATTTCTCAACTCTAATTTCCTTAAATATAGTCTGTGAGTATCCCTGACAATAGTCCTACGCAATGGAAGATCAAATTTAGGACAAACTTCACTACAAAAGTATCTAAATCCCATCCCTTTGAAAATTTTTAAAGGTAGTTCATCGACAACTACTTTTTTGCACATGCCAATTGTAACGATCTATGCCTCGTGTTTGATCGTCTCTTACGTACTATCCGCTTTGGGAGAATCTAAACTCATCTTATCCCTCATGGCTTTCTGTTGCGTTCCCCAACCCTTGACCTTTTCTCTTAAGAGATACTTAAGTTGAATTTTGGTACCAATTGGGGATAGGCTTAGGCTCTCCCAAAGTAGACGTACGTAATAGAACGATTAGACACAAGGCCTAGGTCGTTACAAGTCATTAATTTACGTACTGTTCGTTTTGAGAGAATCTAGCCCATCTTACTCTCTTGGCTTTTGTCACATACCCGGGATTTGAATCCTTGACATTTTCTTTAAGAATAATTTAACAACTTAAGGAAAGATTATGTGTTCAAATTTTGGGGACACAATAGAAATCAGGTAAGATAGGTTTATGCTCTCCAAAACGGACAATACGTAAACTAACAATTTGGACACAGAGTCTGGGTCGTTATAAAGAAATGTGTGCTTTTTGTAACGATTTGACCTAATGAGCCTAAGGAGGTTTCCTCTGAAATAAGACATGGAAGGGAGTCACTATGAAAAAGTTCCGGGAGTTACGAAGGAAGCTTCGAGCTCATATTGGTCATGGGTTGAGAATGGGAATTGAACTCTATGAGATCCAATCTTTCGTCGTTCCTCAGTAGCTCAGTGGTAGAGCGATCGGTTTTGTTAACTTACGCACTGTCTGTTATGAGAGTGCCTAATCCTATCTTGCCCCTCATGGAGGTCGGGTCATTACAATTCTTCCTTTTGAAATTGTTTGGTTTGTAACTTAACAAAAGTCTTGCATGTTCATGTAGCATCACTTTTATTCTTTGGAAATATTTTGATTTGTAATCTCACTAATATCCAACTTATCGTTGTAGATCTACAAATTTAGATTCATGGACTCCAGAGCAGTTGAAAATGATGTCCTTCGGTGGAAATAATCGTGCTCAAGTTTTCTTCAAGCAGCATGGGTGGACTGATGGAGGCAAGATTGAGGCCAAGTATACATCAAGGGCTGCTGAGTTATACAGGCAACTGCTTTCAAAAGAAGTTGCTAAGAGTAATGCAGAAGAAGCAGTTTTACCTTCATCTCCCATTGCATCTCAGTCAGTACAACCTTCTAACGACTTTCCTGATAGTAAGATCTCTGAAGCCCCAAAAGGAAGTTCAGTTAATGATTTGCCAGAAGAAAGCTCTTCTGTAAAGCCTGAAAAAACTGAGGTTTCTGCTTCAACCAAAACCTCTCAAACAGTTGGCACTATGATCGTGAAAAAGCCTCTTGGTGCAAAGAAAACTGGGAAGGTGGGGGGTCTCGGTGCCAGAAAGCTTACTACTAAGGTGAAGATTAAGTTTTTGCTATAAACCAAATGGTTCAAATTTCATAATATATCTAAAGATGGAAGTGATAATTGTTTAATTCTCCATGCTTACTGAATATCTGAATACCTTTCTCCTAATGCAGCCTAGTGAAGGTCTCTATGACCAGAAGCCTGAAGAGCTCCCCCCTGTACAAGTTTCCTCAAGCACTTCTTCAAACAATGGCACCCCCAAAGTTGCTTCATCTTTTGCATCTCGATTTGAGTATTCGGACAATGTTCAACCTGCTGATATGAGTCGTGGAGGTGCTCATGTCGTTGGCCATGTAACTCCACCTAAGTCATCCAACTTTTTCGCTGAATATGGCATGGACAGTGGTTTCACGAAGAAGAGTAGCATGAACTCAACCAAAGTACAAGTAAATTAATTTTTTTTCCTATATCGTTGAGTGACCGAAATTGAATCAATTTTCTGTAATTCATAATCTCAATAAAGAAGGAAAACAATATCTGTTGTCTTCGTGTAATAGGAATTCAAGATCTAATAAATACGAAAAATTATATTATTTGTTGACAGTCATAAGGTCATCTGCCTTCTATTTATGACATCAATTAAATGAATGTTGCATTGAAACTTGAAATTATTGGTAAAAGCACTCGTCAAAAGTTGCAATCAAATCATAAAAAGTTCAGCTAGTAAGATTCCTTCGTGCCTAAAAGGTGCACATTTTGAGGCCCAGCAATGAAGCTTTTAAATGTTTTAAAGCAGTTTATCAATTCTTTGTTGTTAGATTTCTGCAACTTTTTGGCTCTAGTGCTTCTTTGTTTGAAGGCATTATGAAGCCTGCCAATTCCATTTTGATGCAGATAATGGACATTTAGTATTTGATATTCTATATATAAGATCTTTTTAAAGATTGATGAAATATCTATACGGGTTTAATTCTTTTACTCATGTTCTCGAATTGATTTTGTCTTCTGTTTTGCCCTTTCACCTTGCTGATTTTTTTTTATTTTCATTATTTTCCTCTCCTGATGTCCATCTCTGTGTTTTCAATTGTGTCGGGGTTCTGAGTGATTGAATGGTATTTATGCATGTTTCTATCAATGCTCGAGATCTCTCAACATAATTCTTTCACCTATATCGTATCAGGTTGAGGAAACTGATGAAGCGAGGAAGAAATTTTCTAATGCAAAGTCCATATCATCAGCCCAGTTTTTTGGTGTGAACAAAGCCAATGATATTGAAGCATCGGCTTCCCTGCAAAAGTTCTCTGTATGTACTGTTATCCTTATACATTTTTTTTATTGCTTACTATTTTTTCTTTTGGGTGAGTTGGGTTGTTGTTTCATTAAATTCTGTGTCTCTGTCCCAGCATCTTAGAGATTATTGAGTTTATATGATGATAACAATGTCTACATGTTTATGAAGTTATTTGATTTTGCATAACTTTTAGATGAGATTATTTAGAATGTTTATTAGCCAGAGACTTTGTAAATCAACATTTTAAATATTTTTACATAGGAAGATCACTTGATTGGTAAAACTGTTCCTTGTCCACTGTGATTATAAAATTTTAGGTTTCTGTGCTATAGTTTGGTCCAATTCAAAACCAAACTTTCGGTACGTAGTTCATTAGTATTTAATGGATTCAATGTTTTTAACACTAAAAGTAGAATCTGGATATAAGCGCTTTCTTTGTACTCTTGCATTTCGAATAAAGTATCTGTCATTTCACTCGACATTGAGATGATTAGTGCTTAAATAATTCGTGTTTACATAATTTTTCATCCTATTACTCCTCGTGTAATATTTTCCTTAATCCAGTCTGAACAATCTTTCAGTTATGTTATCTTACTTTAAACTGGTCTACTTGTTTGGTAGGGAAATTAATTGTCTTCAAGGATTGTATATGCTGAATTCACATTCTTCTGTTCTCTTTGATTTTTTAGGGTTCTGCATCAATCTCTAGTGCTGATCTCTTTGGCCACGATGCCAGTAATTCGTCTGTTGACCTCACAGCAAGTGATCTCATTAATCGTCTCTCTTTCCAGGTACAAAGGGGGCATGTTTGGTGCACTGTATTATTTTGTAATGGAGAGGACAACCTACGAGATTTTAACTTTTTCCCCCTTAATCCTACCCTCAACTATCTAGTCCTGCCCACTAAACTTACCCAGGCGTATACATTGGGCATGTTTTGCTTTGAGATTTCTTTTCCTTTTGATTTCACTCCTCCCCTCGTTGATCTATCACTTTCTTGTATATAACCGTCTCTTTTTTTTTTTTTTACATTCGCCCATATTATGGTAACCAATATTTAACTCCTCGTTTATGGTATTTAACAGGCACAACAAGATATCTCCTCTATTAAGAATATTGCAGGAGAAACTGGGAAGAAGCTAAGCTCCCTGGCGTCCAATATATTTACGGATATTCAGGACCGAATCCTCTGATAAATTGCATTATATTTTGAACTTAGACCAAGTTTGTTATGGTAACTGCCATTGAATCTTCCATGTAGTACATGTAAAACGAGAGGGTTTCAATAGATCAAATAAGATCTGAAAGTACTCTGTTTATCATATGTTTTGTCTTAATTTGTGTCGCTAGTTGTGGAGAAGATTGTTTAAGAATACTGATGATTCATGCATTTTTGAAGTTTCTCAACCTAATAAATATTATGTATTCTGTATTTTGTGATGGAATGCTGAGATTTGAAACCCGATTTATTACATGTGGGGAGAAAAAAAAATGTTATATTTTACAGTTTTCTTACTCTTCTGATCGAAGGTCTGCCAAGGGCTGGTGGCCTTTCGTCTTTCTATTCGAAGCATCATGTTGTTAGTCTAGGCTGTAGTCAATTCAGCAAATCCTGGTCGACCACTCTCATGCTGATCCCCGTTGCAATTTGCATGGCGAATTTCTTGTTCCTATCACTCTGTTTTTGAGTTTTTTTATTCAGTTTTTGTATGTATGGACAATAGTAATAGGATTTTGGAGGGGGAAAGATCAATGGAAGAGTTGGTTGCTCTTCCTATTTGAAAAGGATAGGTCATTCCTTCTACACTTTCTATTCCTTCCTATATTTTTGTTGAATTTCTCCCCATTTAAATGATTACGATCATTAGTGGTTAGGCCGATTGGATGAGAAACCTTGCTAGCTAGGATCAAATTAGTCTTGCAATTGGATTCGTCAGAGCCAAACATGGTCAAATATTGATTGTCATAGTTTTTGAAGCTCGATCTAGTCAGATTTGTGAGTCATGTATTGTACAGTCAAATATTAATTGTCCTAGTTGATGTGACTCGTACAAGCCACGAGTAGGGTATTGTATCAATTAGTTTTGTTATTGGACTTGTGACAATAAACACCGTCAAATATCAATTGTCTTGATTTATGTTGCTCATTCAAGTCGTTCTTGTGAGTCAGGGATTGAATTTGGGTCCAAGAGGGTTTTTGTTAGAGATTAAAATCGGATTAAAATTGAAAAACTAGCCGTTATTGTTGACTTTTATTAAACGAGTGTGACCAAATAACGGCTCTATTTTCAATTTTAATCGGATTTTAATCGCTTCCAAACAAGTCCTAAGTCTTTTTGCATTTGGATTCTTTAGAGCCAAACATGATTGATTGTCATAGTTTTTGTAGCTGGATCAAATCACATTTTTTTAGTCGTATATATAAATTGTAGGTAAGATATCGATTGTCCTAGTTTATGTGACTCGTACAAGTCACACTTGCGGATATGGTATTGGACCAATTAGTCTTGCAATTGGTCTCGTGACGATATAAACTATCAAATATCAATTGTTCTAATTTATTAGAAAGGGTCCCTTCCCTCAATATTATGATCGAGTTGACCAAGCCAAATCACGAGTGAATAAAAAAACGAAAATTTCAGTAGCCATCGTTGTTCCAACCATTTTTTTAAACCACTTATCCTGTGTATAACATAAATAATTTTATATATTGTTTATTGTTTTGTTTGTTCTTAGAAAGAGTTATTTCATAAATTTGAGGTACTGAGATGCAAACAAGGTCTCAGATAAGAAGGTGCTTGCATGCACCGGTGGTGTTCCCACAAACGAAAATCCCAAAGCACAAAAAAGGGAGCAAGCTGACATATCGACTGAAGGGTATACCTCAATTGAAAACTCTATTCTTCGTCTTCTTCAAAAATTGATGCAAGATCATCTCACCTCCAGAACCAACCCCTTCCCAGTGGTCCTAATAGAACTATTATGTGACGAAAAATTTTATATAAGGAGACTCCTACACATTCATTAAAGCTTATGTTATTGAACCAATTAGTCTTGCAATTGTTAGATCCAAACATGGTTAATAATCAATTATACCAATTTGTGTGGCTCATCAAGTTACGCTAGTGAGTTAAAGCATAAGTATTAAAACTGGATCAGACTGGCCCGTGAATCGATGAACCGGACTATGGTCCAAACTCTATTGGCATTATTTGGTCCATTTACAATGGAACCAATCAAGAATCCCTAAATTGGTTCAGTTTAGTTGAATCGGAATTGGATTCGGTTCACATTGAACCGATTTTTATCAAATTAGTCCATAATAAAATTTTAAATCAAATTTGCATGGGGAGATATTTGAACTCGTGCTACCTTCTTGAAATATTAGAGCTTTGACCACTATGATACAGGTACCATTTTATTAAGAGTTTGTTTGAACTCCATTTTTTGCACAAAATTCATTTTGAAATAATATTTTTATGGAGAACGTGTAATTAAAAAAGAAGACAAAATTTTTGATTTGCGTGTAATATTATTTCACTAAAAATTGTGTAGTTGAGAATGTGTGAGAGAAAAAATGTATTTTCAAAATAACAGGACCAATCAAGATCTAAATATTGTGAGCCAAATATATAGTCTTTATGGTCTAAAAATATTTTTTTAATTCAGATCGAGAACTAAAATTGATCCACCGCTTGAATTATTAACCCGGTATTTTTTGGGTCGATGACCGATTCGGGTTCGATAACTATGGAGTTAAGCATTGCACCTAATTCATTTTGCAATAGGACTCTTAGGGCCAAACATGTCATAATTTTTTTCAAAATTCAGTACGGGCAATTGGCCCCCACATATCCCATGTGGCTAAGTCCCTGTTTGGTACACATTAAAATTTTCATTTTCATTTTTCTACTCATTTTCAACCTCACATACTTCAATAAAGTAATATTTTTCATCACATCAATAACATTTCTTTCTTTTTCAATCACACATTCTCCATCAATCTACTATTTCAAAATACATTCTTTTAAAGTAATGTGATTCAAACACACCATAAGTGTTACTGGGTTTTCTCACTCTCTGTGATGGCGCTGAGGTTTTCCGTTTACAACTAGCAAAAACTTGTTTTGTACAAGCGTAGTAGTGAAAACACTTGAAATTTGACCAAGCATAGAAGTGCAGTTGATTGAATTTAACTTTAGGCAATACGGCAATTTACGGGTACCGTCCAAACTTTATTTCTATCCAAAACCAAGAAAACACGTTACAAATACATGAAAGGGCCAATACAACACTTAGTTGACAGCCCGCAATGAAACTAAGTACTCAACATTCTCATTCATGGAGAAACATCCATCCCCAGATTGTTGGGTCAGTTTTTTACATCTTCATCCCACTCAGGGGCGGACGCAGACTTTTCAAACTAGGGGGGCATAATCTAACTTTCACAAAGTGACGAAAAAATCTCGGCAGTGCACCCCACACCAACTATTTCCTCCATTTTACCCTATAAAGCATTGCCCA